>NMRA01000015.1:489238-609319 GCA_002633005.1 Phoronis australis
TCTTGTGACTGCCTGGGAGGTTGGTGCTAGGGTAGTGTCTAAGTATGACTTTTTGTGACTGCCTGGGACGGTGGTGCTAGGGTAGTGTCTAAGTAAGACTTCTTGTGACTGCCTGGGAGGTTGGTGCTAGGGTAGTGTCCAAGTAAGACATCTTGTGACTGCGTGGGAGGTTGGTGCTAGGGTAGTGTCTAAGTAAGATTTCTTGTGACTGCCTGGGAAGTTGGTGCTAGGGTAGTGTCAAAGTAAGACTTCAGTTGTATCCAGACAAGCTGACCTCTATTTTCACATTATGTTTCTGCTGTTGGCAGCTTACATTCCAGTACATTTCCAGTCCTTGATTTTGCTTACTTTGGATGTATATAATACTCCCACTAATTATGTCTTATCTCAATTATCCATCCTAGACATGCAGAGAATTTGCTGCAGTTGGACAACGGCGTCAAGATTCCTCCATCTGGCTGGAAGTGTGCCAAGTGTGACCTCACACAGAACCTGTGGTTGAACCTGACTGACGGCACCATACTGTGCGGCCGGCGGTTCTTTGACGGAACTGGTGGCAACCACCACGCGGTTGAGCATTACGAGTGCAAGCGGTATCCCCTGGCGGTCAAACTGGGTACTATCACTCCTGACGGAGCAGGTAGGTGGAATGTTAATGCATATTGCTTTGTTTCTTTCTCGTGAGGTTGCAGTCCTTGTGCATAGTATGTGCCAGTTCTGTGTACTTGTCGTGTTTGTTGTGGAGATATTGTAGTTGTTTCGTGTGTTATTTGAAAGTTTCTGTTCGTGATAGTTTTTTAGCTTGACGATTAATTTACAGTTTTACTGTAGAAAAACTAAGCATTTTAAAGTTTTCATAACAAATTGGCAGATGTCCTAGAAGCAAAATGACTGGTCAAGCTGTTTTCATACCTGAACACTAGATGGAGTTACAAGTGGACAAGCAGTTCTTGAAGACAGATTGGGCTGAAAATGACACAATCATTGTATGTTCTAATTAACTCAAGTTATTTCAGAATTATAATCTTGTCACTTTCAACAGGAGTTAGTAGAGTTAGTAGAGTCTGCATTGAGATAGTGGAACTTTAATCTTTAATTTTTTTTTAAATCTTAATTCTTGTGCTTGTACTGTCTTCGGCTGTGCCATTGCCTTGTCATGCTCCCTGTTGCAGACGTTTTCTCCTACGATGAAGACGACATGGTGGAGGACCCTCACCTGGCTAAACACCTGTCTCATTTTGGTATCAACATCACCTCTCTGGAAAAGGTAGGCGCTTCTTAATGCCATGCTCAGATGTAGACATTTTATAAGAACGTAGCTAGGATGTTAGATTAGAAGACAAGTCAGATGCTTAGAACGAGCATTTGCAAAGTGTCCCGAACTTGTTATGTAGAATATCTTGATTTCATACTAAAGCTGAACAAAAATTATAAAAAACAAGTTGAAGTTCAAAGATTAGATTTCAGACCTAAATCTTTTGTCTTTTTTGAAAACTGCCGAACCTCTGAGATCATCAGTGTCCACTTTCAGACAGACAAGACAATGGTCGAACTGGAGATAGACCTGAATCAGAAGATGGGTGAATGGGATGTGATTCAGGAGGCGGGTAGTAAGTTAACGCCCCTTTATGGTCCAGGCTACACAGGCATGAATAATCTGGGCAACAGCTGTTACCTGAACTCTGTAATGCAGGTCCTGTTTACGCTGCCCGACTTCCAAAACAAGTAAGTTTTGGGGGAATGTAGTTTTTGCAAAAGATTGGACTTCCTTGTAATAACATACAAGCTGCATAGGTCATCACAACCTACATAAGTGGTCAGTCTACACAAGTCATCAGTCTTCACAAGTCATCAGTCTGCACGAGTCATCAGTCTGCACGAGTCATCAGTCTTCACCAGTCATCAGTCTTCATGAGTCATCAGTCTGCATTAGTCATCAGTCTTCATGAGTCATCAGTCTTCATGAGTCATCAGTCTGCATGAGTAATCAGTCTTCATGAGTCGTCAGTCTTCATGAGTCGTCAGTCTGCATGAGTCGTCAGTCTGTGTTGCATTGTTTGTGCTGTTTTATAATCAGGACAAATATCGTTCTTCTTCATGTCAGAAGTACAGTACATGCCAAAATAATCGGACAATATAACCCTAAATTGCTCATCATGGTGAATGATCGTAAGTTGAATTCACATCACGATGGCGGTGTGTAAACGGAAATCACATGTGGAGTAGCTGACAATTTGTGTCTAGTCATGGAAGAAAAAGTTGTAGCTGTGCTGTGTACTGTGTCATTAGCTGTTGTGTGTACTGTGTCAGTAGCTGTCCTGTGTACTGTGTCAGTAGCTGTGTTGTGTACTGTGTCAGTAGCTGTCCTGTGTACTGTGTCAGTAGCTGTCCTGTGTACTGTGTCAGTAGCTGTCCTGTGTACTGTGTCAGTAGCTGTCCTGTGTACTGTGTCAGTAGCTGTCCTGTGTACTGTGTCAGTAGCTGTTGTGTGTACTGTGTCAGTAGCTGTCCTGTGTACTGTGTCAGTAGCTGTCCTGTGTACTGTGTCAGTAGCTGTTCTGTGTACTGTGTCAGTAGCTGTCCTGTGTACTGTGTCAGTAGCTGTCCTGTGTACTGTGTCAGTAGCTGTTGTGTGTACTGTGTCAGTAGCTGTCCTGTGTACTGTGTCAATAGCTGTCCTGTGTACTGTGTCAGTAGCTGTCCTGTGTACTGTGTCATTAGCTGTTGTGTGTACTGTGTCAGTAGCTGTCCTGTGTGCTGTGCCACTCAATACTTTCTAATACGCGGTGTCAGTTTTGCCATTTGTAGAACTAATTTTGTGTACCAGAGTTATGAACTTCTGTAAAGTTTACAATACTATGTAGCAAGTCATACATTCCAATGTCACATGCTGTGTGCCTGGTTAAGTCACCCCACTGACTGCACAACACTATGAGAATGGCAAGTCTGAGAGTTTAAACCAGGGTTGACATTTATCTCAGTACTTGTTATGTAGAAAAAGTGTTATAGTAAAGAAGCCTGCTCAGTTGGCGTTGATGTATTTTACTGCAATTTCTTTGAAGTGATACTATGTTATTTACTTGTCATAGGTATGCTAGGCAGGCTGAAGAGTACTTCAAGAATGCATCCTCCGATCCTTCGTCAGATTTCAATGTCCAAATGTAAGTTCATATTTTATTGTCTTAGATTGCTTTTGTTATTTTGTTTTCATGAGTCATCGGGCAGGATACATGTAATACCCTGATAGTTTGAGCTTGTGAAGATTTTTTTTGTTGTTGCATACCATCCTTTCATTGGCCCAGTTCAAGCAACTCCTTAATAATAAATCAACCCAGTTCAAGTGACGCTTTAATATTTAATCAACCTACATTGGCTCAGTTCAAGCGAGTCTTTAATATTTAAGCAATCTACTTTATTCTCATTCACGCTAGGTGATTAGATTTGACAATGATATGCATAAGTTTGCAGAATTTTCCACAAACTTATTTTGCTCAAAATGTGAAATTTCACTAAAATGTACAATATGTAATCGTCAATTTTCAAGATGAAAACTGAAATAAATTACGTTTTTCACAATATTAAAATCAACTGTTATTTTTACTTAAGTGTGAATGATTATCTAATAATAGTTATTCTAATTATTATTATTATTATTATAATTATTATCACACCAATTTATATTAGCTTTATGAGCCTGGGATGAAGATAACTGTTGAATTTGTAGTGTTGTGGATCGCGATGTCCCAAGGTAATAATTATGTTTCTAAACCTACTAGTAATTATGTAGCTATGCACTCACTCAGCTAGTCCTGATGTCACTTCAGTCATTGTTTTTATTGATGCAGTGCGAAGTTGGGCCAAGGGCTGTTATCTGGAAGGTATTCGAAACAACCACCAGAGGGCATGGAATCTTTGGTGAGTTCAGTTATAAATCGTGTAGTGCATAGGCCATCTCTGGTGGACAAACGCTATGAAAGTAAATTATTAGTAAATTATTATGTAAGGACTAAAGAAATGAAGTACATTCAATTATTTTAAAGCCCAATTCAGTGAAATCTTCGAAAATAATTTTGGTTCATGCTTTCAGGGCTTGACTCAACTTTTTTCGTTAACTTGCCTGTCTGACAAGTAAACCAAAAATTTCACTTGTAAAGAAAAAACTTTCTTGCCCAGATTATTGGGTTTTAAAGCCTTCAAGTCAACAATTACCTAGTCCTGTTGTATGCCATTAGATTTGGATTTACAAATTCTCTTTTCAAGTCAACCAACCTGTCACGTGCCTAACAGCAATGTGTACCTGCTGCCGGGCCGTCGGGCTAATGTTAGTGTTGGGTCCTGATTTTTATTTTCATAATGTGACAAATTAGCATAACCATGAACCCTAGTAGGTTAACTGATTGCTGCAATGAATGGGTTCATCACTGCTATTTATTCCAGTTGAAATTTTGCAGTTTTGCCTTGATCTAATTAGCGGTATATGGGTCTTCAGTGTCCAAAGACCTCTCTTATATTTAAGTGGGCGTTAGCTGAAGTCTAGGCTCAAACCTTAAGCCTTATTAAAATGAACATACATTAGACGGTATTCACATTTGTTGTTAATACTGAAGTGCAGGAAGGTCTGATGATGTGGTCAAGTTAGATGTGACACAAGTAATGAAACTGTGTGAAACTGTTGTGTTTTACTTCAGATGCCCAATGGTATACGGCCGCAGATGTTCAAGACATTGATTGGTCGAGGCCACCCGGAGTTCTCCACCAAGAGGCAGCAGGATGCCCAGGAATATTTACTGCACCTGTGTTCAGTTATCGAGGTGGGTGTCGGTATTGTTCAGCCATTGAGGTGGGTGTTGGCAATTGTGAATTGGGAACGTAAGACCAAATTTTTTTCTTTTGTCTTAAGTCACTTTCTGAAATATTCCCTTGCTGTTAAGATTGTCAACTTTCTCCACAAGCGTATTTGCCCTTCTAAAGCAGTGCCATTTTTATACTTTGTTTGAATTCAAAGTGGTTACATCTGACCTCTTGGAGTTCCCGCGCTGTCTACACTGTAATCTGAATGTACAAAGCCTATCCCTGGTGTCTAAACTGTAATCTGAATGTACAAAGCCTCTCCCTGATGTCTACACTGTAATCTGAATGTACAAAGCCTCTCCCTGGTGTCTACACTGTAATCTGAATGTACAAAGCCTCTCCCTGGTGTCTACACTGTAGTCTGAACGTACAAAGCCTCTAGAATTTTTGTCTTTTCACCTATCTGTCATTAATTGGGTCACGTGGTTATGTCGTTTTAGTGAAATTAAGCAAAAAGAAAGTTACATTGATAGCAAAACAACAGTACCAATAACACAATCAAATTTTATTTGATATAAAAGTCCAAGATGAGGTCTCAAAAACACTGTTACAGTTTTCTAAAATATCATTTCTTTTTTTTAATGAATATCACAAAGCCTTGTTTTTGATAGCCTCTCTTGCAAAAGTGGAACATTTTAAAAACAATTCTTAAGTGCATTATGGAGAGTTATCCATAAAGCATAGTATCTGAATGTTTCATATAGATACAATCAGCCGTTTCTGAGATATGATGTTCCGAACTTAGTCAAAGTTTTACATTTTTTCTAAGGGTCATGACCGTTCTGGTGCCTGTGTTCGAGTACTTTTGGTTGTCATTGCTTGAACATCATGCTCTGCTCGTATTGACTCCTTCAGAATTATAGAGCAAGTGTTTTGGATCAGTGAACTTAGGGGGCATGTATTAATCTACAGTGAGTGTTTTGGGTTTTAATTGGAGCTTGGCTTGAAAATTTAATGGCTCCTTTCTCCTCTAGGTGGCAGCACCAGTCATTTGTTGTTGGCAGCTGTTGCATGGTGCAAGTGTCCTATAGCTCTTTAGAGCATCTCCGTCCGAGCACTTTTTCAACAAGCATCAAGTCTGGAATGTTATGCTACGAAGTAATAGTGTGAATATTGTATCCTAAATTGTAGAGGAACTGCCGAGGATCATTAAATCCGACAGATTGCTTCAAGTTTGAAGTGGAAGAGAGGATACAATGTATACAGTCTGGAATGGTTAAGTACACAAAGCGGCCAGACTTTATCTTGTCATTACCTATTCCCATGGAGGCTGCCATTAATAAAGGTATCTAGCTGAGCTGAGTAATTGTTTTAAAACAGTCTTAACAGATCAGATTTCTTCCATACTACTACATAAACGGGCTCAATATTCATGCAAATCTTTCAATTTTATTCACATCTATTAATGTCAGTTTACTGCCAGCCTTTCATGGAGATAAAGCTGGTTACTGTTAAATCTCACCAATTTCAGGCAAAAATATTTGCCAAAATTTCCCTTTTATCATTAATTTTTCAAGGGCTTCCAACGTTGCTGTGAAATTCCCACAGTTTTCCAAAATATTGTCTGATGTTTGGTGTTGTCCACAACTTGCTACATATCATTTGTGGAAAAATCTACTTGTTCACAAACTATACTGCTGCACTTTTCATTATTTTACCTATTACAGAGTGGTTTCCTTGTAGCCTGTACACAGCAATGTGTTTTCTTTGCTCATGGTGGTACTCACTTGACAAGACATGAGAAATTTGCCATTTTGGTGTATTTTAGTGTTTGCCTTTATTTTTACTCTGATAATAATTATTTTGAGGTCTTAGGTCTTATTTTCTTATTTTTAAGAGCACATTGGGCTAAAACAGTCAAATCTTGTCTTGGAATTCTTGGCACCGATGTGAATAACATTAGATGACTAACAGCAAATTAAACCATTATTTGTTTTTGTTCTGTTGTTGGTGTGCATGGACTATCTAGTTCTCGTATGCACCCACAGAGGGCAGTCATCATTTGTTTTTTATTCAGATGATGTAGCAGCCTATGAAGCAAAGAAAGCTGAACTTGAAAAAGAAGGAAAACATGTGTAAGTCATTGGTTGTGTTGTGACAGATAATGATGGTGTGCCTTGCACTGTGATGTATCTTATATTTTTATGGTAATGCAACTGATTATTCTCTTAGGCTTTCTTCCTTAGGTTAGTTTTTATGCTTCCACGTATTTATATGTGGGTGCCTATTGCCGTCATCTCTGCCTGGGCATACGGGCGTCCGACGTTCGTGGCTGTATCTCCTAAACCCCTTGCAGGATCTTTGCAGGATCTTATGGAAATTTGGCAGGTGTGTTCCTATGGGGTTGACGACAGAGGCCAACAAGTTTCGGACCGACTGAATACTGCTGTGCACTCTAGGGGCAATTTTAGTTTTTTACGTTTGCCTCTGTATCTTCAAAGGTCCTCGGCCGATTTTCAAGAAATTGGCATATTGGCATCTATTAATGAGATAATGCTAGCCTCCCATTTTCAGATGGATTCAAGCCATTTTGTGCCATCTAGTGGCCATTTTTACTATTTTTGATTTTCCAACGACTTTGACCACCTCTTAGTGGCAGAGTTTTTTTGCGCCTATAGCTGTATCTCCTAAGCCCTCTGCAGGATCTTTATTAAATTTAGCTAGTGTATTTATATGAAATTGACAACGGAAGACGACAACTTTCAGACTGATCCGGCAAATGGTCTGCACCCTAGTGGGTATTTCATTTTTCCGTTTTCCTCTGTTTCTCTAAAGTTCCTTGATGGATTTTCATGAAATGTGTATTAAATAGCTTTCTGTTAAAGAAACTGTGACATTTCCCCAGTTTTGATGGATTCAAAGTATTTTGCTCCATCTAGTGGCCATTTTTATGATACAAGTAAACACCCCTAGAAACGCACCATTTGCAGTGCATTCGTGGGCGCATTTCAACGCTCCACGATGCCCTTGTTAGGAGTGGCAATATTGTGCGAGGTTTCACGAGGTATCACCATGTGTTGTAAATGAAGTACGTAATCTCACCAGCTTTCACTTACCAGTACAGTACGAGACAAAATTAATCGGGCAAAATACCATTTGCTTGTCATGAGGGCTGATTCTATAACAGCACAAATTACCAGTAGTAACTGTTATTTAAGCAAGATGAACGCTGTAGCCATCTTAATAACTTTCCTGCGAATTCTCATTCATTCTTCATCAGTAGGGAGCTAGCTTCCACCTAACTGCCGTGACGGGGAGTTCCCAGTCATTTTGCTTGTACCATGCGTTACATACGTGATTTTTCAATTTTCCCAGTGATCCTAAGGAGTTAGTCCGTCCTAGAATTCCCCTCTCAGCATGTCTACAAGCCTACAGTGCCACAGAGACAGTGGAGGATTTCTTCAGTTCTGCACTACAAGCCAAGACCGTTGCCTCAAAGTGAGTATATAACACTGGGTGCTTCTGTGTTCCGAAGAATAGTTTTGGGATAGCAGTAAGAATTGTTAGTCCTTTACATCATACCTCGTGTCAGTCATATCACGTGGCTTCTGTAGTTACGACAAAAAAGATCTCTATTCCGAGGGTTGCTGTAAACCACTGAATTATCAGGACCACCGTCGCTTCCAGAATTCAGACACTAGGTGGCATGTTGCCCAAATTTATGATGCGTAAGAGACTTTTTTTACACATACCATATCAGTGTGTGTAAAAAGTGTTTCATTGTGATTGTAAATGAAACAGTCAGAGTGGTTATGAGTAACCATGTATTTTCAGAACAACAAGGCTAGCAAGCTTCCCTGATTATCTGGTTGTACAACTGAAAAAGTTTACGGTGAACGAAGATTGGACCCCAAAGAAATTGGGTAAGTGTTGCTGGCTCATTGGTGCTCATGTTGAGGGGGGGGCAAAGGTGGCATCCTTATTATTGGAAGATTAGGATTTAGATAAATAGCTCCAACCCATTCAGTAGTTTTTCTCACAATGTCCATTTGGAAGAAGTAAATGAAAAATAATAAAAATCTCCTTAAAAACAACAGTTTTCGGGAACTATCGTTAGACTGAGTGCAGGGATCCAGTAGGTGGCAAAATGAAGGCGGCCAGGCGGGTGAAACTCCTAAGCCAAAATCAGACGGGCCCACATTATTGCCACCATATCTTGGAACAAATATAGTTGTGTTTAACCTTCGAATAATCAAGCAACATTGTCAAGTTCAGCTGCTTGTGTGGCCGTCCACACAGTTTAATCTATCGTTTACACCTTTCGACATCACTTTTTTGGCTTAAGGAATGCCCAATAAGTGACTGGATATTCTTCTCAAGCTGCATACCGATTGATTGAATTACACATATCAATACTGTTCTATCATTCTTATTACACAATTTCTCGAGCTATTGACTACATAAACTTTATTCGACAAGGTGTTGTTTGTCAGGTAAAATTGGCAGCTTGGAAACCCAGATGAAGGTGTGTCAAGAATGCTGTGTTTCAATTGGTCAGTTAAGCTGTCAGTCAAAATCCTGGCGACAGGTCAATTAGCAAAGTAATAATATGGTGACATCACTGGGTAAAGGACCTCTAGCGCCCTCTGTCTGATAGCAGAAGTCACCTTGCACAATGTGAAATATACCTACCAATCATTCTATCTAAAAATGTAACATTGTGGCAAGGCAACTTTACAGAACCATTCACTATTGCAATTATCTCAATAAAAGCCAGTCCCACAATTTGCATATGGAATTTTGTGTTACAAGTACTTTAATATACATATTAAGTTCTGTTGAAGTGGATAATATTGACCTTTTATCAAAGTTTTAAAATGAAATAGTTCCTAATACATTTACAAAATTGGAAAAATTAATTGAAATTAGCCACTAAATGTATCTAAGGCTATATTATTTCTGATTTTCAACTGGCATTTTCTTTCAGATGTTTCTGTAGATGTCCCTGATGAACTTGACCTTTCACCCCTACGAGGTCAAGGGTTGCAACCCAATGAGAAAGAGCTTCCTGAGGCTGCACCACAGCCCCAACAGCAAGGTTTGTTTTAACAATATTTCATCCAAGGCTTGTTCATAAATTGACACAAACGCACTTTTTGTTTTGATGACTTCTTGATGACATTTTTCAAGCCATTTTAGGACATAATTTCTCATCGACATGTTAAGATTAGATACTGTTATGTTATACCGTCTGTCTTCCGTCACAACGGCTAACATCCATGGAGATACATAAGCGTCATGTCTTTGTCTTCCTTCACAGTGGCTAACTTCCATGGAGATACATGAGCGTCATGTCTTTGTCTTCCTTCATAGTGGCTAACATCCATGGAGATACATGAGCGTCATGTTTTTGTCTTCCTTCACAGTGGCTAACATCCATGGAGATACATGAGTGTCATGTCTTTGTCTTCCTTCACAGTGGCTAACATCCATGGAGATACATGAGCAACATGTTTTTGTCTTCCTTCACAGGGCCAGCATAACCACACATGCTTCCAAAGTTTGCCCTTGTAAAATTTGCCAGTCTCTCAAAAACATCAGCTACAATATGCTTTCTTCGTTTATCATAGTGCCATACCATGGCATGTCAACCTTATTGCCCTGTCACACTTTTTGCTAGTTGAAACGACTCAGCTAAGTCTCAAGATCAACTGACCCTACGACTGCCCACTTCCTTAATTACATCAGTTTTTGCGGCGATTGTCCGTTTTTTGATGTCCAGTTCCTGTTTGTCCCTAGAGGTGCACTCTCTCTGCCTCAGTACCATCTGTACAGAAAAAGTATAAAAATAGACTTGGTGCATTTTCAGGTGCAATGGGGAAATAAACATGTTTCTTTGTGAGCCTGGTTGGCTAATAGTTTATTGTCTATTGTGTAATTGCTTAGTACTTCATGTGTTATCCTCACCTGTTTTAATGTGTCACTCCATCCTATTTTGTGGCACTCACGACACTTTTGAATGATGCTCGGACACATGTGGATTTTCAGTTGTGAACACTTCTAGGCATTGCCTGTAAATAAAAGTGACCTGTTTTTATAACTTGTCCTCAGTTAATCAATACTGACATTTGTACAAACGTTTTTCTACGCTGCTGTGCCGGTAATTTGCACTTAAAATATTTCAAGTGCAAGTACTTTACACTAACGGGGAATGTCAGTCGCTGTGTGCTTCCGGCGATATTGCTGGCGTTTGTGCACTTCCAACAGATTTGGCTTTCCAGTTATGGAGAATGCTGACTCTATTCTTTATTTATGGCTGTTTTATTAACCTCTATGTGCCAAGTTAAGAATGGACCATGATGAGATTGTGTGGAGAGGCTGTGACTGGCCACAGCAACTCTTACCATGTCTGTGTCTGGCCACAGCAACTCTTACCTTGTCTGTGTCACGTACTTAATACTACACACACTGCCTCCATCTTGTCACACATTTTTCTACCTCCATGACAAAAGAGACTTTAATATGAAATGATGCACTGCTGATGCTTTTGCTTGAGAATAATTGTGAATTATTTCCTAGATCATTCGCAATCGTTAACATTTTATCCAAACTTCTCTCCATCTGAAAGTTGACACAAAACGTTGAGATTTGTATAAACCAAGATTTATTTAGTACATTTAGCTGAATTTGTCATTGAGAAAATGGCTGCATGTTCCTGTCAAGGTTTGACTGTTTCATCATATGTTTAACAATGAATTTGAAAAAGCTATAAAACATTGAATTTTATTTGCATGATGTCATAAGCCTATGCAGTAAGTCTTGACCCTTTCTCTCTAAGTGGTTTGTATACTGGTCACCATGGCAATAATTGTGAAAAGTCCCTTAGAGACTTGAGCATTTGTCAACATGACTTAATTTTTGTTTGCAGCTGTTGTGATAGACGAGGGGACTATCAGTCAATTGATGGATATGGGGTTCCCAAGGGAAGCCTGTCGCAAGGCCATCTACCACACAAACAACTCCGGGGCTGAAGCTGCCATGATGTGGGTTATGGAACATATGGAGGACCCAGGTTAGGAACCTCAGGAGTTAATGATCTCCAGTTAATCATCTGTCTTATATAGTTCACACAAATAATAAACTGTTACATTACTTAAAGTTCTGTTAAAAAGGAGACACTTTGCAAGCAATACACAAAATATCTTGCATAATTTGGATCCAAATGGACTGAGAGATTTCATCCAAGTAAGACAAAATCTGACTTGTTGGAAAGCAGAGAGCACAAACTAAAACTCCCATACCACGAACTTTACTCTTTGTACTTGTGTTTTTAAATAGGAAAGTTATGAAAAGTTATTAAGAGGATTAAAACTTAGCATCAGCTTGTTTATGTATTACTTGCATATAACTTAAAAATTTGTTCTGTTGGATTATGATGAGTTAATTACTGCATAATAAGTAACATCTGTGGTATAATCCCATTTATTGAGATTACAATAACAATCAAGTTCTTCATTGTCTTTCATGCAAGATGATACCACTCAGGCACTAGACTGTATTGTTTACCAAGATGATGTCACTCAGGCACTAGACTGTATTGTTTACCAAGATGTGTCACTCAGGCACTGGATTGTATTGTTTACCAAGATGATGTCACTCAGGCACTAGACTGTATTGTTTACCAAGATGATGTCACTCAGGCACTAGACTGTATTGTTTACCAACATGATGCCACTCAAGCACTGGACTGTATTGGTTATTGTGAGGCAGACATTTCTTGCCACAGAAGTGGTAGCTCATTAACAGACTTCATGAGTGAGATTATCTGTTTTTAACATGTTGTCATGAGGCAGTGATCAACATTTCAAGACCTATTATTTGACTGTAGAAGTCATTCAAATGTTTCAGATTTCAGTGAACCGCTACAGATACCAGGTGGCAGTAGTGGTGGTGGTACCAATACCTTCGTACCCAGAGAGGATGGGTTAGCTATGATTATGTCCATGGGGTTCACACAGCCTCAGGCCACCAAGGCACTCAAGGCCACGGTAAGAGAAGCATTGTCACGCCCCTGTCACAGTAGCTATTTATCGGCAGTGTGTGTTTTTTATATTTCTTTTTCTTAACAGATAGTAAGTAGAAATTTTATCTGAAGGTGTCACATCAAAGCAGACTGGATTTGGTTGCTGGATAATAAGACTGATTAAACGCACGACTGTGTAATAAGACTGGTTGAACACATGTTGGTGTTGTAAGACTGGTTAAACACGCGACTATGTAGTAGGACTGGTTAAACACACGATAGTGTAGTAAGACTGGTTAAATACACAATGGTGTACTAAGACTAGTTGAACACACAACTGTGTATTTAGAGTAGTTAAACACACGACTGCAGTAAGACTGGTTAATCACACGATTGCGTAATAAGAGTGGTTAAACACACATCTGTGTTGTCTTTTGGCTAATTTGATGCTGGCTCATTCATATCCATAGTATTCGCGTCTATCCTCAGGAGTATTTGTGTAGCGCAAATTTGACGGCAGGCCTTTGTCGTGGGTACATTCATAACAAGGTACAAAAAGATGGCTATATTTCAAGACTGGTCACGTCTGGTCTGGGTCATCTTCATGCAAAAGTAAAATGAAGGTAGACGAACATTTGCAAATTTAAAGAAGGTTGCATCAAAACTAGTGAAGGGACATCACTGTCGTGTGTTTTAACTCATTTTGTGTGCACAAATGAAGAGCAGTTACCAAATTATTCTGGAAATAGACATTCAAAATTATGGCACAACCTTTTAGGACAACAACGTGGAGAGAGCGGCTGATTGGATCTTCAATCACATGGATGAGTTGGATGCACCAGATGAACCTCAACAGAGTGCGCCGGTGTCTCGGTTCAGGGATGGGTCAGGAAGTATGTTTAGACTCAGTTATGTAGATGCCAGAATCTCACAAAAGATGCTATTGCGGTTATGTGCTTCGTTTGTAGTACACAGTGATATCCTTCGAAGTTTTGCTTGATCTTGTGTTTGTAGTAGGTGGCGATATCTCTGGAGGTCTTCCATAATCATGTGTTTGTAGTAGGCCTAAGTGGTGATATCTCTCGAAGTTTTGCTTGATCTTGTGTTTGTAGTAGGTGGCGAT
This sequence comes from Phoronis australis, assembly GCA_002633005.1. Lineage (NCBI taxonomy): Eukaryota > Metazoa > Phoronida > Phoronidae > Phoronis > Phoronis australis. Next base: position 503,176 of record NMRA01000015.1, read on the forward strand.
ATCTCTGGAGGTCTTCCTTAATTTTGTGTTTGTAGTAAGTGGTGATATCTCTCGAAGTTTTGCTTGATCTTGTGTTTGTAGTAGGTGGCGATATCTCTGGAGGTCTTCCTTAATCTTGTGTTTGTAGTAAGTGGTGATATCTCGTGAAGTTTTGCTTGATCTTGTGTTTGTAGTAGGTGGCGATATCTCTGGAGGTCTTCCATATTCTTGTGTTTGTAGTAATTGGTGATATCTCTCGAAGTTTTGCTTGATCTTGTGTTTGTAGTAGGTGGCGATATCTCTGGAGGTCTTCCTTAATCTTGTGTTTGTAGTAGGTGGTGATATCTCGCGAAGTCTTGCTCGATCTTGTGATTTAGCGAGGCTTTCAGTATTTTGATCCATGAACACTGAATACTGTTCTAAAATCTCCCCACTTTGTCTTACCATGGAACCAAGTGACACTTTCTCTTGTACTTTTGTGTAAAAGATAAATATCTTGTACTGAATATTTAAGACTGCTGTAAATCTACCTTCTGTTAAAAACAATAGTGATCTCAGTTTACTCCATCCTTGTAGCTTCAGTTGACTCTAGTGTGACCTCATTTCGTTCCATCCTTATAGCTTCAGTTGACACTAGAGTGGCCTCAGATTGTTCAATCCTGGTAGCTTCAGTTGACCCTAGTGTGACCTCAGTTGACATTAGTGTGACCTCAGTTGACCCTAATGTGACCTCAGTTGACCCTAGTTTGACCTCCGACATTCTCTTACAGATGGAGGCTCCACAAATTTTCAAAAAAAATGAACAAAGTTTGTCACAATTCAAGAGTTTCATTGAACTTTGAAAATCGTGAAGAAAATCAGTAAACGTTTATCTTAATCTTTAGATAATAAGCATGAGATTCTGTAACTGATGGTTCAACAAGAAGATGTTATTTGATTTTTTATCTTAATCTAGTGTTGGAAGCTACTGTACTTCATGGTGTTGTTCAATTTTCAGGGTATCAACTGGTCGCCTTCATCAGTCACATGGGTACGTCGACTCTGGTCGGACATTATGTCTGTCACATCTTGAAGGAGGGACGATGGATTATTTACAACGATGAAAAGGTAGCCTTGTCAGAGCATCCCCCTAAAGACCTAGCCTACCTGTATGTGTACCAGCGACTATGATCAGTGCTCAATGGTTAGTTTACTCATCAACACGTCTCAAAGTCGGGTTTCCGTGCGTGTGAAATCGCGTGCAATATCTCTTGTACCAAATTACTCTGTGTGCTTAAAGATAATATCTGAGCCTCTTTGTTTAACCACGAGTGGTTGATTTCAATTTGTTTTTGTGGGATATTGGTGGTTATGAGTTAGAATTGGAATCACCACCTCTTGCTTCAAGTCCAACCGACACAAAATCAGCGACACTGGTGTCAAAACTTAAGTTTTCATTTAGATCACAACTTGTTCCTTACTCTGGTAAAAGCGATTGTGAACACGTGTTCCATCCAAGAACCACACTTTTGATTTAGCCCACTTAATGCCATAAACTTGGTCTAAACTTGTACATGACTCAGATGGCTGATAGTTCTGTATTTGCTGAGATCATGCTTGGTGCATGAAATGACACACTATGACAAGCCAACTTGTAGAGCCTAGTCTCAGCTTGACACAGTATGACAAGCCAACTTGTAGAGTCTGATCTCAACTTGACACACTATGACGAGCTAACTTGCAGAGCCTGTCTAAACTTGACACACTGTGACAAGCTAACTTGTACAGCCTGATCTCAACTTGACACACTATGACAAGTCAACTTGTACAGCCTGATCCTAAGCAGTAACAAACTGCAACTTCTTGCAAAGCCTTGAAATCATCTCCAGTGTGACTGAGGAATAATTTGAGGCCAATTTCTTAACTGTAATTGTTTTAAATCAATAGTTTTTGAGATGGAAGGCTTGTTGATGGCTAATTTAAGGTTATTTAAGACCTTAATAAACGACCTCAACTCTTAAGTCAAATTTCGAAAAAACTATGCTTTGTCAACCATTAAAAGTATATATTTTCTGAAACGAGAAAAATCAAGGAATCTAAAAATATGCTTTTTACTAATGTGTCTCTGTTATTGTCACGTGACCATGTTGATTGACAAACCAAAATTTTTTTGATATTTGACTAAAGAGTTGATGCATTTATTAAAGTCGCAGATAACCTTAAAAGGGATTGGGAAGAATTGACACTTTGAATTTGTGAAAGACTCTGAGCCCTGATAAGTTGTCATTGGATGTGCTGAAAGCAATATGACTGTTAGTCTAGCTCCCTGAGTGACTAGATGGCACTCTTAGTTGATGGATAGCCAGTTCTCTGGAAAACTGTGTTGTCGATTGGTGGTTTGCCCATTAGGACTTGTAAACCACTCCTCCAGTCTTATTTGATCAAAGTGATAGCTTAGATTGGCATGTCACTTAGAGGTGTCCTCCCTCTGAATAACAGGCATCAAACTGGTTCTCAAAATCTGGGGCTCCTGCAAGTGATTATTGCTTTATATCTTTGATTTTTAATGGCACAAACTTATCAATATTATTGATGGAGATGGTCTTAAAGTAAGAATGGACTATGGTCGAATGTACATCGATTGAATTGTTTCATTCTTCTACAAATTTCTGTTGTCTCATTTGTAATCAGCTGCCTATGACTGTCTTATCCATAACCAGGCAAGACCTCCATTTTTTAATAATATGGCCCTTGTTTTTTGTTCCACTGTGCTGTAAATGACCGGAGAGAATGTTACTTTATTTTTATTGTTTTGCAAAAACTGCACTGGATTTCTGACTCCAGTTGATTTGTCAAACAACTCCTGCTAATAGTATCTAAATGTGACTTAGTGCTCTATCTAAATGTCAGTTAGTACTTTAGTCAAATAAAAAGTTTTCATTGTCTGCACAATTTGAAATTATCCTAGTTGGCGATACAACAATGAATGTTTTGTCACATGTGCTACTGTTTTTTGTATCTAAAATTAAAAATCATATTAACAGAATATAACGAGCCGTCATTGGTCATTTTTTCTCCATTCATGCTCATGAATATTCATTTGCACACCACTAACTTGGGGGCCTTGGTAGGGTTTCAAATACCAAGTATTTTTCTGAAAAAGCAAGATCTTATAAAACCGCGCAGTGAAAGACGGTATGCTTGAGAGCTTGCTAGCATATCCTATCAAGATGCCGTCTATCCTGGTTCTGTCCTCAAGCTTGTAGTCAGCTATGACAAATGTTAATTCTTTAGACTACAGAATACATAAAACACTGTTTGTTATTTTGTATTATTCTGATCATTGTGGATTATTGTAAACAGCCTAGTTGTAGAGTAACCCAAAGACCAGTGTGTAGTCTGTAGGGCAAGGTTTAAATCAAGGCTGCAGGAACACCATGGCAGTATACAGTGAGAGTGAGGTTATAAAGGTGTGGCCATTACCAAGGGTAGTTGAGAGTAAATGACTTCTAGTGTGAGGAGGCTGCCAATCTTGTTGGGGGGGTGAGCCTTCCTTGCTAAGTTGTTGGGCGTCATCTTTATGGCCAATGGTTAGCCAGAATAGATTAGAAATGTCTAGTCTCTACTATGATCTTGTTTAAGTGGCCGCTGGTTTAGGGTCTGTGATAAAACTGTCCAAGGTTTCATTAATATTTGATTCTTTTTGGTGGTGTCCTAATATGGTGATAATTTGTGAGCTCCAAAACACTGTTGCGCTGTCTCTGTTGTACGGTCACTGTTGTACGGTCACTGTTGCACAGTCACTGTTGTACAGACACTGTTGTACAGTCACTGTTGTACAGTCACTATAGCGTTGTCCAAATAAACCATTTACAAACAAAAATCTGTTGCTTGTATTGATTGAACCTATCGAAAAGTCGTGTATTAGAAGGATTTTGTATATTCATTCTGACTCTTAATTATATTGTTTTCGTTCTCAACAAGGTTAATTTTTTATGCGCCCACATATTTATATGTGGACACATTATGCCGTCATCTCCGTCTGTCCGTCCGGTGTCCGTCCGTCCGGTGTCCGTCCGTCCGGTGTCCGTCCGTCCGGTGTCCGTCCGTCCGGCATCCGTCTGGCATCTGCTGCTCTATCTCCAAAACCTTTTGACATACGTTCATGAAATTTGGCACATATGTTCCATTCATAAATGGGACAACACGAGCGAACTTTCGGACGGATCCGACTACCGGTGTGCCCCCTAATGGCAATTTTAGTTTTTTACGCTTACCTTTGTATCTTCAAAAGTCCTTAACGGATTTTCATGAAATTTGGTATGTAGGCACCTATTAGTGAGATGACGCTATCCTCTCGTTTTCGGATGGATTCGATGTAGTTTGCGCCACCTAGTGGCCATTGTTAGTGTTTTTGATTTTTTTGGCATCTACTAATCTATCAATCAAACTGTTTTCAGGATAATTGTGAAAATTGGCATGTATGTTTTTACTATGAAATGGACAGCTGACAAGGATTTTCTGACGACTTCGACTACTGGGGCGCCTCCTAGTGGCATTTTTTTTATGCTCATGGCTGTGTCTCCTAAACTGTTTGCAGGATCTTTACTTAATTTAGCAAGTGTATTTATATGATGTTGACTTCAGACAAGGACGACTTTCAGACAGATCTGACTACTGCTGTGCCCCCTAGTGGCAATTTTAGTTTTTTACCTTTAACTCTGTATCTTCAAAGGTACTCAACAGATTTTCATAAACTTTAATTATAGGCATCTATTGGTGTGATGACGCTATCTTTCTGTTTTTGGATGGAGTCGAGGTATTTTGCATCACCTAGTGGCCATTTTTGCTGTTTTCAAATCCTTTCTTTTGGCGTCCACCCCTGTATCAACCAAATCATTTGAAAATTGGCATATATGTTCTCAGTGTGAAGACGACCTTTGATGATGGTGACTGACTACCGTGGCGCCTCCTAGTGGTAGTTTTGTTTTGCGCCCATAGTTGTATCTCCTAAACCCACTGCAGGTTCTTTATTAAATTTAGTAAGTGTATTTATGTGAAGGTAACAACAGACGACTACGACTTTCAGGCGGATCCCACGGACACTGTGTCCACTAGTGGCAATTTCGTTTTATTCTGTTTTCCTTTGTTTCTCTGAAGTTCCTTGACAGATTTTCATGAAATATGGTATGTTCCTGTTTTTGAGTGGATTGCACGTTTTTTGCGCCATCTAGTGGCCATTTTTACGATACAAATAAATAACCCTAAAAGCACACCATTTGCAATGCATTCGTGGGCGCATTTCAACGCTCCCCGTTGCTCTTGTTTTAAACCACAAGGTTTGTAATTTGTGGGATGAAATTGTGGGAATGGATGAATGTCGTGGAATAATAGATAAAGGCCAACGTATCAAACAATGGTACCGCGAATATTGTACCAGAGATCTGGAGAAAGTTCTCATTACCGTTTGTGGTCTGACGAAAACTTTAATTTCGCCACGAATTGGGCTAGAAAGCGGAAGCTGCGCTTCTGTCTCACATGAATGCCTAAAACGGCGTTTCTTGTTTTGAACGTGTTTTCGAAGATCCTTTTGCCATGTTGTAAACCATGTAGCGTTGTCCCGCCAAACTCTTTCAGAGACTGCCTACAGCTTGTCCTAACCTTTTGATGGCACGAGCTGGGGACGGGTGGAAACAAAGAACTTTGACCAAAACATGGCTCGAATGTGAAGCCTCCCCACCTCCGCACCACAGGCGATACCTAAAGTGGCAAAATATCGGCCGCAATTGGTGGCGCGTCCCTACCGACCCCAGAGGAAAGTGTATCAAAATTTGCTTGTTGATTTTCTTTTACTTTTATTGTGCATCTGTAGTCGTGTATAACACAAAACAAGAAAAAATAAAATACAAAAGTAAACAACCGCTAAACTCCGGACAATAACACAATAAGTGAGTAGGTCTAAAGAATGAAGTTTCAGTTGATAATTTCTGGAATGGTTCGGTTAACATATAAAGGCCATCCTGCTGTTGATGTGGCTAACATGAGTCTTAGCTTACAAAATAGGAATACGGATCATGCCTAATGAGTGGAACAGTTACAAAATGTACAAAAGATACATCTAGAAATGCACCAATCGACCTGGTTTGGTCTGGATGGTGACGTGTATGAGAAAATCAATGACCCATAGCACTGCAACGTAGCATATATAGATAGAATAAATAGAAACTAACATAAATAATATTACAATTTACAATGTGTTACATCACTCAAATGAAAGATCACATAATTTCGAAAATTTTGTCGAATGACTGGAATGTTTTGAATAAAATTAATGTAAATATTCATTGTAAACAATTTGTCAGCGATTGAACACATGTTAATCAAATAGATGTTGGAATGCCGTGCAGTTACCGACGAATAAAAATATAAAATAGCAAAACTAAAACGAGCGTCGGTACTAAAATATATTAAATTATCCCCCACGTTTCGAGCGATGCGCTCTTTGTTAAGGGTGTGCTACAGACTGCTGAGTATATGTAGATGGATCTAAAATAAAATGGCTGTCTGTAGCACATCCTTGACAAAGAGCGCATCGCTCGAAACGTGGGGATATTTTAATATATTTTTGTACCGACGCTCGTCGTTTTAGTTTTACTATTGAACATATTCAGTAAACTTCTGAAACCTGCTACGCTGTGGGATAATTTTGGCAGGTATGAAGCACTTTTGGGTTGAAATCAAACTTATTACAACATAAGATCACTTTTTAACAATTGTGTGCAAAGGTACACTACTTTGTGAGGATGACGTCACATTCGATTTCGTCTCATTCGAATGTCTCGTGTGAGGATGATGTCACATTCGTCTCATTCGAATGTCGCGTGTGAGGATGACGTCACATTCGTCTCATTCGAATGTCTCGTGAAGAATTTTCGCATACTAAGAATCTTCACGTATCCTTGTTCCTATATTAGTGCAGTTATGTGTATTTTTATATACATCATTGCACGTGGTCGTGACTTGTCTATAACTAAATATATTCTTGTGCTTTTAAAAATACATATTATAGTGCTGTTTAGCACTTTTTTTCGTAATACCCTTTCCAAAATGGCCGGTAAGCACCGCTTCCGGACGTTTTGGATTAAGAAATATCGCACAAAACCTATCGTGTCATTAGGTTGAGAAAATTACGTGGCTATTTTGAGATAACAATTTCCTCCAACTGATCGCTAACGGAAATGCAATAAAAACGCTCATTCGGCATTCCTTTGTGATCCCACTTTAAACTCAAAAGGAGCGTTCTTCTTGTAAAGCTGCGCTGTCCGACGTCTCTTCCTCTTTAAGGTTAAACTTTTGCTTCTAAGAAAAAGAAGCAATTTCAACAGCACAGTCCGACAGTAGTCATCAAAAGTCGTTCGACTTGTACATATCCACGAGGAGCCGTTCGATAGGAATGCTTCCGATTGTCTTTTTAAAGAAAATTTCCTCAATAGTGGCCGCACTGATCGACCGCAGTGTTGGCAGCATGAGTAACAGTTTGCCAAAGCGGAATGGCTGTGTGGGGTAAGCGGCTTGTATGTATTTACTCAGTGTCATCTGCGCCTGATCCTGTAACGTGGCTACAGCGTGGAAATCGCGAAGACTCTTCATGTCCGTCGGGGTGCCGTGAAACACTAGAAAAGAAAACGATATCCTGCATTTTAACAAATATTTGAAGGGTTATAGAATTGTTACGTCGTCGTGCACGGGCAGGACCTCGAAACTTCTTTCGCTGACCTTAGTTTCTTTGTGTAACTCGATTCCCATCCCAGTCGCGCACCGGATTCGCGTTTTTTCCGGATTATCACACTGTACATTACAGAATGCTAAACTTGTTTTTAGTTTATTGAAGACTATGTCTAGCGTAGCGTCCACAACAACCATGGTCAATAACGTCGACAAGAATAAATAACGGTCAGACAAATTTTGTTGCAAATTCTTACAAATAAAATTTGTGGATTATTGATGAAACAAAACCATCCGGGACGGACCTTTTCGACATTTCAAATATGTGAAGCCAGGTTCAAATCTTAGTTAGCATTGAAAACAGTAACTACGTCTAAGGAAACGTCATTTTTATTTACCTGTTTTAAATAGCACTATTCCTTTGAGGCAAGCAAATTCTGTCGGATCAACATTCATTGCCTTGAATTTCGTGATGACCTCTTGTAGTGCCCGTATCTCCGTCATCATTGAGACCACCTTGTCCGGCGGTGACTGTTCTGTGTTGTAGCCTAGTTGAAATGATCAGTACACATAAATATGTAATGTCATACATATCTTGACCTTCTGGTGATATAACTATACCCGAATCCCAATGATACGGGTGAGAAAACTCCAAATGATACGGATGAGAAAACTAGGATATCTGACAGTTATAAATGAATGACAGAGATACCAAATTCATCAATTTTCACAGGGTTATTTATCGCTAATTGTTTCTCTTGTTTTTAAGTGCTTACTGTTCCTGAACTTCATTATATAACCTTTCTTTCGTACTCTTTGTGCATGTGGAGCAAATTGGCGCTTACCTGCTGCAGCCATCAAACTTCCGGCGTCAATGGGCATTTGAAACTGGGCGGCCCCAAGTACGAACAACTCCCTCCAGCTTTCCTCCAATAGGATCACCTGATCTCTAAACGGCAAACCAATCAGAGATGGGACGCTTTTGAGCCAGCGAATGCTCATGAAGAGGAGACGGGCAGCAGCCTCGCAAACGGCCTCTGGGTTGTTGAAATAGGACTCCATGATTTCGTGGGGATACTGAAACCAAAAGTGTTGATATTCCATTTTTAGATCTTTCAGGTTGGGTAGGAACTTAAAAATTGAATTTTACTCAGCGTCGATGGGATAGTTCAAGAACATTGCGTATTTTTAAACAAAACACATTTTTGAAAAAGTCTCAATTTTACAAAAAAAGATACAAAGTCAATGAGGATCCTAATGTATCTAGAAACGAAACTTGAGAACGAGACGGAATTTGTACCTTTGGCGTCGGATACATTAGCACACCACCAGGGGCGCTGACGAGAGGCAGCCTGTTGAAGGGGCTGAATGGAACGCCCTCTTTCGCTAATTGTTCCCTATGATCCAAAAGACTGTTAAAGAAAGGCGGTCTGAAGGGATGAGGGGCTATCACTGAACCGACTAAATCTCCAGATTCTTTGAGGTACATCGCCATCTGTCGACGAATTGTAGAATTTCTTGGTCCACGTTCGTGTTGGACAGCTGAAATCGAAACAAGAATATTACGTCACGGTGCGGATAAATCTAGGATACAACACAAGATTCTGAAACCTAGAATAAATACATGTGCTGAGAAATAGTAATCAGCTTTGAACAAATAAATAAGGGAGATATTTAATATATTTATGGTCAGGAGTGCATTCACATTACATATATACATATTGTTGGTATTATAAATTTATTAGAAAGGTTGATGTCATTTACTTTTTATGCCCGTTGAGACAAGTAAGTTTACATCGAATGGCGCCAGACTTCATACTGTGTAAATCACACATTAAATTTTCATGCAAAAGTGCTCAAAAGAACACAACGTCAAACTTGTCCCAATACGTTTGCCATTATTGGTTGGTATTTTAGTTGTAAAAATTTTCATGAACCAAGTAATAATACAATATAAATTCATCTCGATGCGCAAATCATGTTACCAACATTTTTTCTAAAGCATTTCTGATATTAAAGAAATATTTTTTCTTTCCTCATTGGTGTAGAAAACAGCCTCTCATCCATTTTCTGCTTCAGCAAGTTTTTTGTACCATATCCAATAATTTAATTTTAAATTTTGTTGTACTTGGCTTACTTCGTAATAAAATTCATGCATCCATCAGAGTATAATTTTATAAGTAGATATCACGTGTAGATACAGTATAAAGGTCACTACTATTTTTTTGTTAATGCGATATCAATATTTTATGGTGAGTACGTCTTCAATGCAACTCGGCACATGTTTCAAGAATTAGACACGCGTTTGCGTTATCTGGCATTTGCGTGAGAGACTTTCCGAATGACTTCCGAAACTAGTCAATCGTTAGAAACATAGGGGGAAACGGGTAAGATTCAAAAGTGCGCAGTGCAATTACAAATATCTAAATGTCTTGTCGACAACATAATAATTTTGTAGACCCCCTGCTTACCATTACTTAAGTAACTCGGATGCTCAGTACAACTTATCACGCAATTTCTGGGAACGTTAAGTGAGCGTGATGAACATGATAAAAACATAGAAAAACTGCGCGTTACCCTGTCCAGTGTATCAAACTGAACCAACTACAGTATACAAAAAAACTGCGTTTAAATTTTTAAAAAGCTTTCAAGCTGTAAAGTCGGTTTGTTTAATTTAATGTCATTATTCTTCAATAAACATCATTTTTTATGCTCGAGTTGCTCAACAGTACACCTGCGTTTATCTATTATGTTTTTGTTTTATGTTTGTGCAAATGTGTTGCTCCAGCTCATACTGAAAAACGACAAAATCAAAAGGGAGTGTTCGTGACGAAACAGTTCTCAATTTTCGTGTGTGAAGTGGTGCAAACACGTGCACCACTCTCAAAGCGCTGCACTCAACGACCTTTCCCAATCACTCCAATAATGTTTTCCCATTAAGCCAAGGATAAAAAGTGATGCTAAACAACACTAAATGAAATTCCGCATTTTCTTAACAGCATTGTGACGTCATTAATAGCTTATGACCCGGCCCAGTAAAGAAGTCGTCAACTGTTAAACAACGCCTTTCAAACCCCTTTCCAGCCCCCACACGAGCACGACTAACTTCTGCTACGGTAAACATACACCATTCCTAATGTGTTTTCGTGTTTAAAATTGGGGTTAAAAGAGTGACAATGGTTAAAAAGAACGCGATTTGAAAGACTTAGTTTGTTTAACACACGATTGGAGTGCAAACCGAGCTTGTCCCATAGAAGTCGTTTCCGTTTTCTGACCTTGATTGATAAACAGTTGCTGAAATGAACCCATAGGAAATGTATAAGGGTTTAGTGATATCCCTAGTGATTAAGTTTAATTGTGTGTTGTAAGCGGATCGTTTTTTTCGCGCAACAACTCTGGTTTCGTTAGAAAAGACAAAACGTACAAAAATACAACTGGTAAAATACGTGGTGTTGACTACCGAAATGGAGGGTACTCGACTGTCGCACCGTATTGCGTATGTCAAAGCGGCTGAATTAACCCGCCTTCCACTTAACTTTATGGAAATTGTTAAACTTTAGGGCTTTGAAAGAACTGATAGTTCGTTATTGCACGCGAGCGTACGCTGCAAGTTGGCGGTCACCGCGTGTCATTTTATGCGACGATCATGGTCTCAGCGGAACATGTGACCAAGTGTCAGTTCTTTGCAAACCCTGAAATAACTTCTCATCTGAATAACAAATAAGTTGGGCCCATTTCTATCATGATAGCGGTAAGTTGTCCAAATCAAGTTTGCTTCTCAAGCGGAACACAGATTCATAGCCACTTTAATAAAACACTAACTTCGCGCAACTTTTCGCGTGTTTTGGCACTCTATAAAGTGCAAATATTTGCCATTGTCACAGTTGTCCCAACACCGGTAGATGTTTATAAAACTGTACACAGGCGGGTGCCCAAAAGGAAAACGATGACGGGTGTAGGCCATCGCGAAGGTTCGTCTTTTGTTCGTTGAGTCCCCCAGTATCCACTGCCGCTCACGCTGTGTTCCGTAAGACAAGTTTTTCGAGTTTGGGGAGATAATCTAAGTTTTAACTGAGATACGTGGTCTCACATGCTTTGACTTGCGACTATATCTTGGGATAAGGAACGGGGCCCTGTTTCCATGCCTCCGCTATTGTTGGATCATTTTGCGACACTCGTTCAACGACCAACAGACTGCCACGTGTCGGTCGGTAAGAAGACAATGTTAGCGTGTTTGTCACTGTTGGGACCATTTTCAGTGTGTGGCCTTTGCTGTCTACAAATACGTCAATCTTTGTCATTGAAGGAACTACAAATTTAAAGATTACGTGAACAAATGGAAATGTGTATGCCCACAAAGGAAGTTGCCATGCAAGAGTCGTCAAGTATCGTCCACCTTCAGAAAACACAGGTGACGCCGTTCGAGATGTTAAGATAGGAGATGGCGTTGCTTTATCGAGGCCGAAAGTTTACGTGCAACTGAAGCTTCTATCGTAATACAGTTGTCAAAACTCAATTTGTTGTATAAACTTTTACAAAAATGTAATTTTTAAGAACTGTTCATTGTATTTTTTATCTGATTTGCCAAACAAGTTGAGTGAACGAAAAAAGACATTCTGATTCGTTTGCTTGCATCTGCATGGGCGACATAGCACTGAAATAAGTGGGGGGAGGGGGGCTATAGCCGCCCAGCCCCCTATGGGATGCGCCGCCCATGATCTTCGTTTTAGAAGTTGCTCGGAATTAGTGCTGCTCCCAGTCAGAGCAAAGCCTACTATCACCAATATGTCATCCCAAATCAGACAAATTCCCATCAATTACGACCATACACGACTAATAAGACATTCACTTGTTGGAAGTTATTTGGACAACATAATTGCAGTTGATAGTCCGGTCATCATGTCAACATAGGAAGCGATGACGTAACAGCTTGTGTGCAAAAAGCAGACGACATTATTACGTTCCCAGTCACAGAGCAAATAAAAATACTTGTGCTAATGAATATGAGCGTTTTTACTCCGGCTCTTCATATGGAACGCTTGAGCAATGGCAAAAAACCACGATTTATTTATTGTTTCCACTCCATGAAAACACTGGGACGTTCTCGTGGATTTGATTGCAGAAATGATATATAAATGCTCTGCCCACGAATGACTTCGACAAAAGTATAAATATTTATGTCAATTTACAAGAACAAATTTCCTTATTGCTAAACACTGCATGACAAGTGAGCCAACACAGTAAGCCCCAGTGTCAACTCTTACGACCATATCTGTTCAATACAAGTGATTCCCCTTTATCCGAATTATGTCTCAAAATTCCGTCCAACGAGTGCAGGTGTTGTGCCTTAGCATCACGGGATGTGTTTTGGATAATTCCAATGATGTTTAAAAAGCAAATGAACTGCGAGATAGCAGTTGAATTGATGGAACCACTCGATAGAGTGGATTAACTTTGCCGATAGTTATTAAATACCAATTAAATACAGTGGCAGAGTTTAATTGCATGTTTATTAATTATTTCTCGCGAGGAATCTGTTCTAATAAAGACCACCGTCTACAAATAAAATCATTACACAATTGAGCATTAGCGTCACCTGCAGTCCGGTTTCAAAGGAACCTTGTTACGTCACCGGGCGGGAGTAATGCCCTTCTTGAGACTGATTCACAGAAGTGATTTTTGGCAGAGTCAGCTCAGCGATCGACAATAAAAATGTTGACCACTTTCAAAAGAATAGAAGAGTTATAGTTCAGTTGGAAATATAGAATAATAATGACTTAACAGTCATGTTAAATTACACGACGTATTTGAAGTCAGGTTAGTGCTCTACGTCACATGAATACATGTCACTTTTAAATTACCAAAAAAATGCGACCAAGGGTAATTTAATAGAGTGGTTACCTGTTAAAGTAGCCTATAAATCGTTATGATTTGTAGATAATAAATTTTATTATCGTTGCATTCAAAAGACGCTAGTCTAGTTGCAAGCAGGCGTTGTCGTAACGGCTCATAAACATTCAATATTTCTGAACTTTGACATTTACGTTACGCTCTGCAAATGAGTCATGTATGAAGGATGCAAAAATGTCAGTTATTCAGCGAATGAGGTATTAAAATTAATTTAACTGTTCAAAGACATTTAAAAGAGTCTCAAACGACACTTAAAACTATACACAGCAACACCAGTGTGAGTTTGTCAAGACTAGCTGACACTGACATGAATAGCACTAGAGTTTGATAAGTTTACAGAGATCTCGAAATTCATCTTTGATTAAATTCTTTTTTCCAGTTCGAGTGCCCTCACCGGAGCGATAAACAAATAAACATGATAATAGCTATGTTCGATTCGTTTCGACGTGTTTAGCCTTGAAAAGTCATCACCAACTACTTCTCAATGTATGCTTGATACAAAAGACACGTAAACTTTTATTTATTCAGGTGTCGTGCTTTACACTTAAACTCTCTCAAAAAGTCACTTAATGCTAACTTCAAACACTGAATCATTGACAGGGGGGTTTCACTGTCTCTTTTTGTACCTATGTCAAGATTCTACAACCACTGAGTTGCGCGTTATTTTCACCGTTGTTGACTCAGTGACGAGTACAGCGGATAATAACAGCATCAAACGCATGCTGGGATTGTTTAGAGGAAAGCATAACGATTGTGTCACATATCAGACATATTTCGCCTATTCTGGTAGTTCTGTTGATAACCTTTCGTATTGTTAACAGCTTATTAGATTGGTACAAATTGTGCGGACTAACTGTGACAGTGGGGGACATTATTACTGTTTATACGCAGTTCCTTGCAGCCATAATTTGGTCAAGTCAAAATCGTCAACCCTAAAATAAATTTAAATCGTATCAGGTTTGCGACGACAATTTTAGGCACAGGAGCATTTTTTATCATTTGTTGTCATTACCATTACTGGCCACTCTGTGAAAACGACCTAAACAGTTCTGTTCACTTCATTTAGCTTTCCTGTGATAACTGGCGGTATTTGAAAAATCTAAAATGTTTGTCCAATAAAGCAGAAGTTAGTAAAGATGTCGATGACTGAGACTCTATATTCAACTTAATCCTAATTCTTTCACAGCTAATGATTTAAATCGAAAATGTGACAATTAAATAGCGCCCATAGTCAACCTGTCTTTTACTCTTCCACCACCGAGCCTAATCGCTCCCCAAGTGAATTCATAATCGGCTGTTGAACTCAAATTGTCAAAGAAGCAGTTCTTCACTATTTCAAAGAAGTACAAAAATTAATAACTCTAATGATTCTACTACCTGTCTAACAGTCTCGTGCTGTGACAGTCCTTTGGCAGAAACTAACAGAATTTGACAGAAATGCGCATGCGTCAATAAGTTGGACTCATTTAGTTTCCGGATAGAGTTGACGATTGTAATTGCTTTTATTTAATCGACTTAAACCATGTAAAGACACATCACATTCAAACAACACTAAAAAATATTTAATAAATTGCAGGCGATCTGGTACACCTCGTAGTGGACGTGCGCAGGCCACAGGGGTTGGCCTATTGAACTGATCACATGGAACCATTTTCATGGTTTTACCAACACATTATTTTAGATAAAAACGAGCTGAGGAGGTAGAGACCTGACTCAAGAGTCTAGCAGTCTGCCCCAGTGGGTCGTGAACCCACGACTTTGGGTAAAGGAAGTGGCCACCTATCTAGACCATACAACACTATGGCCTCACAACGACCCTGACATCGTCAAGCATTACTTGTCGGCATTGAATCACGCGGCTTCCTACTAATACATAATTATTTGACGATGGAATAATCTATTTTGCTTCGAAATCTTACGCTTTTCTTCTTTACACCCGAGACGAGTGTGCTGGTCACCAGGGTACTGACTCAGAACTCTATCTAGAACGTTACTCACCGTCTTTGTTCATCCCAGCTTCGACGCATTTTTTAAGTCTGCACGCGCGGCATTGGTTTCTGTGTGTTTTGTCTACGGGGCAGCCGCCTTGACCACGTGATTTGCATATGTACTGGCGGTTTCTGCGAATGGACCTCTGTCAAAGACAAATAGTTGGCATTTCAACGTTGAAAATACATGTACACAAACATATCCAAATTATTAAGCCGTATTCAACACTCGCTCGAGCTAAATTACGTAGTTACACCAAATTACATCATTCAAAAAATTCTAATACTCCGGCTAGTTCATCAAAAACGTTCAAAAGTTCTAAATAACAGAGCCGTCTGGTTCAGATTTGTCGCTTACCTTGAAGAATCCGGCACAACCATCACATGCGTAGATACCATAATGCTTGCCAGACGAATGATCCTTACACACTTTGCATGGGATATCCATGAGTATCCGACCTGCAAATAATCAAAGATTGGTTTGAAATTATGTAGTTATTGTACTGTAATATGACGAAAGTTTGACCTTAAGGTTTTGGGAAACGAAATGATCATTAAAAGATTAAATGCATGAAATGAAAGTGGTTTAAAAGGTAAAAATCAAGCTTTGATAAAAGGTCAAGTTTTTATTTCGTATAGAATTAAAAGGAAAGGTCATATTCACAATAAACTACCAAATATATTTTTAGTCAATGGTTTTGAACTTGGACACTTTGGGTGACAACACTTAAAGTATGTTACATTTTACAAAGAGTGTTTTCTCTGCTAAATAATAGGCGTGTTTATGTACATGCTCAACCGCAAATCAAACAGTTGCCCTTTGTCTAAGCAGCTGAAAAAAGTCACTGGGACAGTTCTTTCGAAATAAGTTAAAACCATTCGAGATGGATAAAATTCAGATGAATTGAAATAAGGCTTCTGCATTTTTTCAGTCTTTTCATTCAGCGCACCTGATCAAATCCATCACCTGAGCAAATTGTTGAAATTTCAATTAAACTTTACACACCGTTGACAGTTGACATGCTTGTCAATTTTCACTGGACGGAGGCTCGTATCTAACATTAGGAAATTGTTTGTTCACCTCTTGTAGCGTAACTTATAATTGTAGACTTTCTGTGACTTTTTATATATAAATACTATTTCCTCTATTTAAACGGTCGGTCTGGGTTTGCATTTAGAGGTCTCAGATTTCAATGGCTGGGCATATTGTGAAGCGAATGTGACAAAAACTATTTGAACATCAGCTCACTCCGTTTGAATTCTGTTTGAAGAGGGAAAGCTACTAACGAAGAGAAATTTGTTTTTATCAAAACTCAATTCAAAGGCGTTAAAATCATGTTTAAATAAAACTATGAAATAAAAGAAACCAACAGAATGTATAAACGGTGGGTTCAAATAAAGGCCTGTTTGCTGTTTTCCTAACCAATCGCGCTGAAATCAAAGTTTCTTTCAAACAGTGAGCGAAGCCAAACAATTAATTTTTAACTAGCCTTGTACGCCGAGTAAGCTTGTCAAATATATTGTCTTTGGAGAATTCTCCACAGGCGTGAATGTAGCGTATATCAGCTCCCTAAGCAATGCTTTAGCGTTTAATTATGAAAGCAAATCAGAGTCAAGTGACGAGTTTGCTTTTATTAATTAATCGGTGCATATCGCATTACTTGGTCACGAACTGTGTAACTTTTGTTTCTCTAGCGGTGATTAGCCGGAAGTAGACGTGGTGCAAGAATATGGGCGTACTTACTATGAACATTTTAAAAAAATTCGTGTGGTTAAAAAATTATATCTTCTTAAAAATGAATAAACTATGCCCCGACAGAGTAAATGTCACGGCGGCGCTTGTGGATTAGCTAAGTGTCCGTAAAACGGCTACCTGCCGCCAAACGAGTAAAGTAGGACTGTTATTTATAATTCATCCATTTTACTGCACGGACGGCGGTATTCCAAGTAAAAGCTTGATGGGCATTTGTACATTTTCATTGTCTTATTACAATTGAACCTGTAGACCTTGAACCCTTCCTTACAAAAAGTAATAACATTTTGAAAGTACAGAACGTTTCACCACGAATGGCATGTCGCTATACTTTTATACCCAAAATGTAAGTCTGCAATTCTATGCAAACGGCTAAGCGCGCTCTTTTGCTTACATAACGTCGATGATCGGTCGTTCATGGGCCGTCACGTCACGTACAGAAAAATTATTGCGTACTTTTCTACTACCGCTGACTTCATGCCAAAAACGATGACTGATGCGCAATGGTCTGCCAACGAAAATTACCCCCTCTCCTTTCGCATTGCGTGACAGGCCTGTTAACGCTATTCAGAGGTCGTTACTCGCTCCTTTGTGAGTCTAGGGCCCAGTCAAGTCAACCTCCCAGCCTATGCTCAGCTGCTAAGGTTAGGCGACACGTTCCCACGGCATCGAAATAGCAATGATAGAATTCGATGTTTCAGGCTCTTTGGAGTTTAAGTCCGCGAAGACTGGACTCCGCCTATCAGTAGAACGGATCCTGGACGTAAGTTTGGCTTATTGCGAAAAATTAAATTCTGGGTTCACTTAAAGACTATAACGTGTTCTGCAAAAGAGCTTTCAGCTAAATCGGAACAATGTGAGAAGATTCATCTTTGTCAATTAATTTGGTAATTATATTTCGCCATAAAAATGAATTTATTTTTGCAACTCCAAATGCTTTGTACGTGGTTCTGTGCAGAAAAATAAGAAAAAAGTAATGATATAAAGTGATGTAAGATAAAGCAAACCAGAACCAAAATGCTGTTTAGTGTAGTAAAAACATGCCTATGTGTTTCAACATAATCTGGTGCTGAACTGACCTATAGCATCCATTGTGAGTAGGATGGGAAATTTCTCGCACGATAACTAAACTGAAAGCATAAGTACGCATATTATCTTTTACATGAAAACTGTTTTTTTCACAAACGTCAATAACTCAGAACTTGGATGAAACTTATTTTTTCGGGTTATCTTTCTACTCGTCTACATTTCAAAAAGAAGAAAACTATAACTTTCTAATTTCGTCATAAATTTGATGCAAAACTCGAGAACTGGGTATAAAAATTTGAATTACTACGATTTTGAAAAGACGTTGACTAATTTGAACGTCTATCATAGTGCGTGTTTAAACAGTTGTTCGTAATTAAATAATTGCTTCTCTACAATCCAATTTGTACTTAATGATTAAGTTTCCCTTTCCATTTAAGGAATAAATCAATGAGTATTACTCTAAAAGTTATTTTATCAAGTAAACTTCTGTTAGCGTTTGTGGTCACAAGATAAAATCCAGATCCCCAATACGTCAATATTCTTATAGGTGGTTACCAGTTACTGGACCCAAGACAGAGACATTAGTTACTGTACAAGATGAACCCTACCAAATAACACACCTTTCTCCTAGGGCTATTCTTTTCCTGCGCTTTTACATTTTTGTGACAATGGAATACTCATTTACAGAAACCCAAATCGCATGACAGAAGTCAATGGCAGATAGGTTCCCTTCACATGCAAGTCTTTGACATAAAAACATAACAATACTAAACGACAAAAACTAAATTAGCGGCGTCTTCAATTGAACATCTGTTTACTGTTCGTATTCCGCTGTACTCGGGAAAATATGAATGTTTTCAGTACAATTCCGATCGAATTACGAATGCCCTCTGCACCGACTCACACTCTCTTCCTCTGTCTCAAATAACTCGGCTTGAATAGTTTCAAAGATCTGTAAATGCAAGTTACGAATTTTATGTCGACTTACTGGATGTTCCCAAAGGCTTCTGGATGGCTGTCATGACTTGGCACAGATTCTGAGCTGTGTAAGGTGCCCAAACGTCTTCTTCGTCGTCTTTCTTAACCCTGTCTTCAGTCTAGAGACGACGACACCTCCTACTAGCTCAACTAACGTACTCTCACTTAGTTAACTGGCTTTACGTCTTCGCCGTCACAAAGCCGTCGAAGTAAGAAAGAGAACAGCGTAATACTCGTCTGTGATTGGCTAAGAGCGCACAATATAGATGCAGAAGTTTGTGCGGACAATTTCACTTAGGGGCGTACACGAGGCCTGCTGGGCTTAGGGGCGTACACGAGGCCTGCTGGGCTATTTGGACCAAACGGACAATCTTGCAAAGAAAAGGAAATCTGATTTGCAGACGTCATTTAATCATCGACTCATTGAAAACAATATTAGTTAAACGCTCGTTTTCATTGTGAAAGAATATCTCCTTATTAAAAAACAACTACACGTTGTTGTCGTTCAACGGAAGTAAGTTTTTGATGGTTGAACAAGCTTATGTAAACACAAATTTGTAAACAAAAGGTGAAAGATTATTTTTTACGTGTACCACTGTTCTTTGTTTTGTTTGTTCCGTGCCAATGGGTCTTTTGACTAGTGACACTGTGACGCATGATGGAAAGTCTATCTTGTGAATTAGAGAAAGCAACTTGCCGGGTGATGGTACCGATTTTATTTTCTGTGACCAACGCCGGCAAAACTAAAATACAGTTTTTGTTGTTAAGTTATAATATTAGAAAATGTGCAGAATTATGAATTGGTTTCAGTAATAAAATAAAGTTATACATCTATGGCCGTTGAATGGTTGCTTGCCGAATGTCTAGTTTTCTGCAGTATTCAGATATTGTTGGTAAATAATACTCACTTATTTATTTATTTATCTACCTCCTATTCATCAACCTAAATAAATAAATTATGTTACTCGTTTAGCATTTGTTAGGGGAAACGACCGGAACAATGTTATCAATATAGATGAAACTATTTTAAGTTGATGGCATACCTTCAAAGATAAACCTGGCAATGCAAGTTCATGTATTTGATCAGGATTCGTTTTGACTAAACGTCAGATACGAGTGAAAGCTAAAGAGGTCACGTGGTTCGCTTGTAATCATTTGAATATTTGGAAGACTTGCGTGATCTGACTGGTCGCAAGAAAGCCTTTATGAAGGTCACCCTGTTTGATTTTTGTTCTAATAAAGGAGCGTTTTTGATTTATGATTGTGGATTTTACTTCGGCATTTAAAATGATAAAGAATCGAAATCAATCTAAAACATACATTCAAGAGTTGGAAATATCTTTTCCCGAAAAATTGGACGCGGTCATTTTATTTTTTGTTCTACTTTTCATTCTTAGAAATGAATAAATACTAGATATTTTAATTCAAAATTACCAAATTCTTGCAAACACTTTTGTCACTACGATAATTGTTACTAGCTTTTTGACGCTTTATCTTTGCCTAAAATGCATTTCCTTTGCAATAATTCATATTTAGGCATTGACCGATTGACGGCTCAGGGTCACATTTTTTAGTTGAAACCTTTCAATTCATGAATACAATTGCGTTAAAATCTCCCGTGGCTCAAATTATTCCCCTCTATCTAATTATGCACCCAGGGCCCTCGAAGGGACCGGTCACGTCGGCTGGTCACTGACATTGCCGACTCGCCACCGCTTTAGCGAGCAGTGACCTATCTGTAGTTAGCTGGTGATTGATTCTCCATCGCTCACCGGTAATTCGTTCTATCTTACGTGTAATTAGGTGTAAAATTTCTATTCATCTTTCCTAAACCGTCCCGTCTTCTCCCAGCGAGAGGCATCTCCTACCCACTTGACCGTGTATTCGTATCCATCGCAGAAATTATTAATTTAACCACTTCAGTATCTCCCGCTATTGAAGAACGGGTGTCAGAACAGTCCATAGTAAGAAGTATTATGGATTCTCTAGAGATAATACTGGTGTAGGGCAACATAAATCTTCCAACAGGTTTGGTGCGATGAATTTAAATGAAAACACTTTGATATTAAATTTAATAAAAAATAAACACCTTTTAAACTGTGGTAATCGTTACTCGTTACATTATTTGTATGAGATTGTAGCGCAGCACGGTACATTGCGATTTATATTTTATCTCACACAACCAAGAATTGTTTCAACATGGAATAGCTAGTTATGTTAGTTTATTATTGAACGACTTGTAATTTGTAATAATAAATAAATGCAGGTTAAAAATGCCTCTCTTGACGACCACGTGGTCCATGACGGTACACAATTGATTTTCTTAAAATTTAATATGAAACAATTATGCCGTAACTGGACAACATCTTAGAAACGCCAACGTCTATGGTTGTACATTAATAACAGGCAAATTAAATGTTTGTTTGGATTCTCAATTAAGAGAATTTGCTGACCAGGATGACTTACTGCTTTTAAATTTACTGCCTGAGTATGATTGCTTTCAATAGCAGGTCTACATGCAGAATATGACTGGCCACATAATGCTACCTCTGTCTTCGAGTAGAATGCTATCGTACGCTGTTACTTTCTTGAAGCCGTCTTTAAAATGTACTATAGGCAAAGACGACCCGCGTCGCAGGATTTAAAAGTATAATTAAAAAAATATTTCCAAGTAAATAAGACAAGTCTATATTTTTTACTGTCTTAGCTCGGGAACCGAAATAACGATAATCTGCAATTTGTAGTAGGCAAGAACTAATCAGTTGCGAATGGGCTATCCAAAACCGAATTATTCAGATTACAAAAAAAGTTGAAAACATTTTGTCTAAGGTTATTCATTAGAAAAAATTTGAACTATTTAACAGTAAGGCCCATTATTATAATCCATCCGCCTAAAGATTGATTAACAAATTGCTACCCATCTTGTTTTCATAAAAGTTCTTCTTTATCCGTCCACTGTACGTGATGTCAGAAACTCAAGACACTGCGACCACGTGGGATGACTTGATGACGCAAGATTGCACGTTGTCATTTGATGATGTGCTGACGTAAAATACCACGTTGATAGATAATGTCGGTGTTTTTAGAGGATCACTTTTTACGACAGTAAACAACCAAAGAAGTTAAACGAAAACATTATGAGTGGCTGAGCTAAACGTGAATATTACAAATAATATAGAGTTAAAGAAATTATTTAGTGATCGTCTTTTCGTGATGTCTCTGCTGCCTTTTGTGTGAGCTTACTACAAATCATGTTCTAGGAAAATCTTGTCTTTGTCCAATCCCTTTTAAAATCGCCAATCTTCTTTCACTTTACAAATTTTAATATTATTTACATTTAACGCTTTATAAAAATTGGTTTCTATTGAAGACGTTTTGGTCGAAGGGGTCAAATGCAAAAGAGACCCCACATTGATCGCACTTGGTCATTACTTGAATGGTCAATCTAGTGGGCCATCGAGAAAACCGCCACTCTTATTATTTAGCAAAAAGAAAGCTGTGATTGCTATTGGCTAGTCGATGGGCGGTAATCCGCATAATGCGTTCCACCTGCGGGCATTAAACAAGGAAAATACTCGATTGTCGTTCAACACTTTTCTTGAAACTTCTTCAAAAACGGGAAGTTCATTATCTCAAGAAACACGCTTGTTACTGAAAAAAGCGATGATGATTGGAAGGGACAGAACTGAGTTCCTCTGCCAGATTTTAAGCCGCGATAGTTTGTCAGTAATCCAATATGGGCGTTTATTTGCTGGTTGGCAACATCATCCCATTGGTTATTAAATATGCAAATGAAGCAATGCTTTAAAAATGGCCTTACACTATTGGCTGGTGTGTATGTACATCAGTCCACACTGATGAACGTGTTTTGTCTACTGAGGTGACTAAGGTATTTTCTACACCTTAATGTTTTAATTTTTCATCTTTTTTATCTTTTAATTTATACGGTGTTCCTGCCACATTAAAGATAAAAAGATAGAATCTGATCATTTGAAATGCAAATTAGCCAAAATTGCAACTTGGCTGTTGCATATTTGTCGTCGAGGCTAGAATGTTGAGTTCTGGGTTAGAAAACACCGTTTCCGTTCCTGAAGCGAAGATTTCTCGTCGCAAGTGCTTATGAGTGTCTTGCGTTAGTGGACGCTACCTCGGTCTCAAACGCTAATAAACTCACTGTCAGTTCCTCCCAGCCAAATAATCACATCGCTATCTGTCCAAGCAACAATCTGACACCGGAACAATACGTTGCTTAAACGAAACATTGTGACAGGCAGAGGGTGGGTTTGTAACACATTTAAGTAAGTTTAGTTTAACAACAGACAGTGATTTTCTTCTGACTTTAAAAATCCATAAGCAACGAGGATCGAGAGGGTCACCCGACCCTGACACCGACCACACATTTTGAAGATGAATTAGGCCTATACGTTATGTGATGATATTTGTATTAATTTCACCACGGTTATACACTTGTAAACCAAATGCTGAGTTGAATATCTTTTTATTCACAGTTCTGTTGCGTTATTTTGCCTTCAAAATTACACTTGTGACGTAATGTGGCACAGCAAATTATTGAATTCCGTGATCCATCATTTGGACATGGAATTATCCCGCCCACGTCCGGATGTGAACAGACAGTAACTTACTATGAGACGGACACGTCGAGACGGACACGTCGAGACGGTCGTCACATTAAATGTACATATCCAAAACCTTCAACCGTGTTCAATCTTTGCATTTCTCCGTAGGTACCCATTACACGACATATCAAAAGAAGTCAGTGACGTACTGTGCATAAAATCGCTTATACAAATTTTTATTGTCCGCAAACAAGGATAAATTGAAATGTGATGAGGGGGTTAGATATGACGAATCGCCCCAAGCAGTAGCTGTCTGTGTATGGTCGAAAAACATGCGGTTGACATGTTATGCGTATTCATTATAAGTCGCTTTACATTATGTTGTCACGCGAAAAAATAACACTGACTCCAGCAAATTGTTGTTTTGCAACTTGTAGTCTCCCGGGGCTGTTATAGCTTTTTGTAGGTAAATTTTACGCAAGTCGAAATGACTAAATAATTTTTTCGCGCGTCGCTGGATGGCATATGCCGATTGAACGTCAAGGATTCTATGCATTGAAAGACCATATAACGCTTGATGAAGCGGTGACAATACTTTTATACCGAGTGACCCTCTCGTTAAAACAGCTCTGTTTTGATGTGCACGTGACCGACTTAACACGATCAACACAGAGGGGTTGACTGTTTTTGTTGCCGGCAAAAAGTAATTGTGAACGTTTACAGTGAATACTTCGACGTTTTGTGACTTTAGGTTCAACCATACATTATTGCATGATTCAACCGTGATACAGGGCCTAACGCTAACAATGGGGCTCATGTCAATTCAATCTCGATTGAGAATCTCTGAACACCTGAAAAACGACTAGAGAGGTCCGATCAAGCGATGGGACATGGGAACGAATTTGCCTGTTGTGTATTAGGATGAATCATAGGTTCTCAACCTTACGGAGAATAAACATTTCATCAACACTGTATATGAAACTCAAAGGCAGGCGTAGTTGCTATTTATCTCTATACATAATACATGAAAAAAACAATTCTACACTTTGTTTAACTTACTAGGAAACCGAAATATATAGTGGTCATTTACTACAGAAGCCACAACGAGGCTGTTGAAGTTTATGCGCGAAGTGATACAAATATCAACCAAGGTCTAAAAATGTCGTTTCTCAGTCAAATATCGGCCTGACAAGTACCCTACGTAGGCAAGTATTGAACAGTTAAATCAACCGTAGACAGACTCATGGACTACGGTTTTTGCAGAGAAGGCGGAACCTGCGTTTTTGTGATACCCTGACGCGGGCTTAGAGCGTCGTCAATTATGTTCTTTTCTCTCTTCAATGCGAACATTTGGATAAATACAAAAAGACAACGATGTCCTCATCATCAAATTTGTAGTTCAAAGGTCAGCCTCTCGAGGGCAAAGTTTAGCCGTAACCTGTGACGCAGGTACTCGCAGTCTTAGTTCAGCCCAGACTTGTGGCTTACATACGAATGCATAACCTAGATCATACATACACCATTGTGACGATGCGTTATTGGGTACATGTGTTACGCAACAACCAAATTATTATTAGGGCAGCCAGACGGGTACTTCGGAGTGCATGTATTTGATATCACTGTTTATTTAAGCTTTCCACGCTACCTTTAGTCAAATCACACCTTTTCTTGCATTCTACCTTTTGATGTGACCGTCAACAGGTATTTAAAGGTGACAGCCGAACAAAAGTCAATAGGATGTGACCATTTTTAGATGGTGGAATCGATTACATTCTCCGCTTCCCCGGAGGAAAATTCGCCCCCATTCCACGATATTATCGAGGACACTACACGTGACAAAACAAAAACACACACACACATATATATAAAACCTATCAAGATGTCAAATCCTTTATTTAGTATAACAATACTTAAAAGTTTCATTTATTCTGCTATGTTATGACACAAAAAGCTGTTAAGTTAAATAAACAGGATTTTCATTCGACAGGTGATAACTATTTACACAAAGCTTGAATAAAATAAAGCACGAAAAAGTTACTCTAAGCACAAAATTATAAGCGACACTGAAATTTAACGCCGATGTCTAAAATAACCAGAACCCTCTATGTAAGCCAAAACAAGATGTGCGTTCTTGCTAGGAACCAATAAGAGAAGGAATAGAAACGAGGTATGGTTCCTAGGTTCTTGTAACGAACGTAATTTTTCGACGTTAAAGTAACCTGTTGTACGTTTCTTGTACAAAACTATGAAAAATAGATCTGTTGTTTGGGGATCGAACTTTTGCCGCAATCGAGACTATACAGAAGCTCATCCAATTCGTAACAAACCATTAAAATGCGACGTCGCTGTCCAAAATTCTATCCAAGGTGTTTCCGAGTTTAACTCTGGTGTTTACATTTCAAAAGAAACTTGGCAAAGTCGTAGCAATGGTGCAATGTTTCCGTGAGCAAATATTTGAACGGCGATACTCAGCCATGTATTGCCTGAACACTGTCACACATTGCTACAAAAGAATTTGAAATGTTACACCTGGTTTTAAAACGAAAACACCCAGGTGAAAAGGAGGGCTATAGACTTTTCACCGTGTCCGTCTAAATGGTTTTTGCGTGTTACTTTTATTGAAATCAACCCTATATTGTATTCGATCCATGTTGTTTTCATTACAAAGAAAATAAAGTAACACACTTGTCCGTAACTTATGACTTAAGAAAATAGTCCATGAAACTTGATGATAATTTCATTCATTAGTCTTCATCCAAAAGGACGCTCATGAATAGCACGGTGTAAATTTCGTATTTGGGAGAAAATCTATCATACACAAAGGTATATGTTATTTCCCCGTACACGTGTTGGTGAATCGTTTTATGTTTCGACAATCAACTCGCAGGACGCACACAGGTGTTCGTCTGGCGCAGAAAGAAAACGGACACGACTCTAAGATAACATTTTTGTTACGAAATGAGTTCTTTTCAACCATATTTTGAAATAGCTGTAACTGGAATGTCCTGCACTCTGTACTTCGCGCAGGATTACCAAAACCGATCTGCTTCAGAGACAATCCTCTAACAAAGATAAATGCAGTTACAGTCCAGCACACGATCCGCCGAGAATAAATCCTGTGCGTATGTAAATTATTCTAAAATCTATTGCTTTTGATATTGTTCAGCCTCCTTATGATAAGAGTGTTTTATGTATTTTATACAGAAAGGAAAATGTTTATCGTGTCTTTAATGTTTTATACACGACTTGGCAATTACGGGATATTTTATAGAGGTGAAAATACGTTTTATTTTGATTTTAAATCAAAATTATTGCATTCATTTCGAAGTCGCACTATTGACGAGAAAAGTTTTTTTTTAATCAGATAAGCTCCGATTCGAACCGAGAATCTTAATATCGCGTTCGCAAACAAAATCCTTCTGCGAAATCTCATCCATTAAATGCCAGAGTATTTCAAGCCTATTGAACTGATCTCATCGAATGTCTGGCAGATAGCAATGAGAATTGGTTATTTGTAACGAAATCCCAAAGACGCAAATGGATTTCATTGTTTTATCGCCCTGATCAAAGGTACTCACTTTGAAAAGTCTATCCCATCCAACAATAATCCACAAAATGTAAAAACTATAATTTTCTTTTAAACAAGTCGACCTGTATTAAACTTATTTTACTACAACCGGCTATCAAACCTGACTTTGAAGCTTTGCCTGACTGGAGCTTTGCCTGACGTTGAAGCTTTGCCTGACTTTGAAGCTTTTAAATAACGTTGTTGTAAAGCAAAAAACATAGAATACTATGCTTGTTCTGCCTTGTCACATATTTTATACATAGGGTAAGACAGTAACTCTTAATTTGTCCATTTAAATGGCATTTACAACCAAATATTTGATAAAAATATCAGTACAATTGCACGTCAGACTAAAACGTCATAGGCCTAAGCTATTTTACAACGTGCAGTTTATCGTTACGAACACCAAAAGTATTTTTTCACAATCGAGTCAATAGCGCACTTGCCTAAGCGAGTAATCGAAAAAAAATCAGAATTCATGTTTGCATGACCTGGCAGTGACTCCAAAACTTGGCATGACGAACTTTTCCTATTTTAAAAGGCAAGGACTAGTCTATTGTTCCTGTGTCTCACTCAACTCTCGTTTCTTCAAACAAGTGCGGGATGAAAACGTTGTCACGTGACGTCACCAGTATGGTTTAGCAATGATATTGGTGCACGTGCAGGATCGTGTTTCATTTCGCTATTGTAACTTGAGTAGTGGGAATATTTAGCAGACAATAAGTTAGCACTCTTTGTCAAAACCAACAGTTGACTGGGGCCACTTACCATACGTCTCACTTTGTTCCTTTCTCAGATCAGAAATGATTTCTATTCTTGCGTAAATTTTTAAACACAAAAATATAACTCAGTTTCAACTTTTAACTCTAGCCTGGGGCTGGGATCGAAAATAAAGTCGAATTTCATTTTAATTCGTAGTTCAAACAATCCACTTTTTATTTTTTTAACACCAATGACCAAAATGTTATATTTCGTGTAAAACTTCTGTTTTTTTAGCTTTTCGTCACGTGACTTCGTGCAACCTCTCGGTTCTTCACATTTGATCAAAAGGTGGCTTATTCAGACATTCGAGCATTGCTTGAAACAAATCCATTGAATTGCAGCACACGTGTGCCAACCCCTGGCTTTTCCGAGGCTATACTTGCACTCACTCACACCCTGATAACATCGTCAGACTCGTTTACCTACACAACAGAACAGCTCTTTATGAATAGTTTGTCAGCCCCCGGCTGGTGAATCTATGCCACCTTCCCAATGTGATCGCCATTGACTTTTCACTGAATAGCGCGTCTCCTGTGAACAGCCTATTGTGGACTATTTGTTGTTTCGTTGCGTATTCACGATTTCTTTACAAGAGGTTGTCGGATGTTTATTATGAAAATAAATAGGAGCGTTTCCTTCACATCATTTCAATTACATATTGACCTTTTAACTCTCCGCTATTATGACTAGAGTTGACTGCACCGATTTAAACGCTTCAATAAATGTTACTTTGCAGGTAAGTCAATACAACGTCCGAACTAACCCTGGCTAATACGTAACACTTTGCCCCCTCCATTTACTGCAGCCGAAATCAGGTTAATTAAAATGGGATTACGAAACTTTTTTTAAAATTGGGTTAACTTTTAAATGTAGCGGTGATTTTTAATTAATTCAATTGAATTGCACTTTACGCTCGCATTGTGTTTGACGAATTAGGTTCTATTGTACGACATTCAACCAGGCGTTACATCAGCAAATAATAGAAATAAACTCGAAGTTCAGAATAAATGTTGACTTCAATTAAATTCTGACAGCGATTCATGTCAACGCTGAGAAGTCCCGTTTCCAGTGGTCCGGTTTGCTCGTCTTGTGTAAATAGTATGTATTAGCATTACGCAATCAAAAACCACAAAACTGTAAACACGGTTGAGAAGTCAAGTCTCAAGCACCTCGTATTGTATATTGATCTTTCCAGTAGCAGACTTTCGCTCACATTGTATTTTTTCTGTATTTGTTTTCGTAATTAACACATTAAATGTATTGTGGAACTGAAGTGGTCTGTGGTGTGTGGAGTCGCGTCTACCACACTTGCTGGAAATACCGACAGACCGCCCACACTAATGCAGAGCCCGGGCACAAGGCAAGCACAGAGCGCCTACCAACGTACACTATGGAGGCACTAGAGTTTTTACCACTTGGGGGCAAAATGAGCAATTGTTAGTGACTGATGGTCGCGGTGGGTGTGCGGGGGTGCTGAAATGAGTGCCAACCTGGGGCACTTTGCAATGAAGGATGTGGGGGGGGGGCAAAACGCAAAATTGAAAAATTGAAATGACTTTCTCTCGGGAAAGAGCGTATTTTTCAAGGATCATGGGGACCATGACCCAATGTGCTCCCCCTCCCCGTTGTTGCCCCCGTGAGTGGGACAATTTGTATGGAAACTGGCGAAGTTCACGCTCACAATTAAAAAAAGAAAACATAAAAATAGCTGTCCGTATTCAGAGTTGCGACATTCAGGTGATCCTGAATAATAAAGTTGAAGCACTGCTCATATGATGAGAAAAGTGGCAAAATAACAAAGGCCATTGACAACTAACGCCTCATGTTAATGCTTTCTGCGGCTTTCGGTCGTCACATGGGCGGCACAGCACTGAAAAAAGTGTTTGTGTGTGTGTATGGAGGGGGGTGGGGGTATAGCCCCCAGCACCCCGTGGTGCACCACCCATAGACCATGAGCAGCGCAGCACTGAAAAAAGTGGGGGCCCATAGCCCTCCCAGCCCCTTATGGTGCGCTACCTATGCATCAGTTTAGGTTTTAGACATTTGTTTTATAATTTAAGATTCATGGAAATAATATAATGATAATATCAAAAATCTGTCGTATTGGGTTGTTTTATCACCATCATCATGAGTAATGTTGAAATAACAGTATATTTACATCATTCATTTATTATGTAAGCCATGAATTTGTTACGGAATTGTGCGCCCTGTAAGAACTTTGCAGTGAATAGGATGCGTCAGTAAAAGTCTCGCTCGATCTCGCCTAATCACTTGCTTTTTACGATTTTTGGTCAATGTGATACACCACAGGAGAACACGCAAAGTGTCTCTTATGAGAGTAAACGCGAGTCCTTGCTTGGCTAAAATCTCCTGAAGGGCCTATCGTTGACGTACCGCTGTGAATGTACCTGAAAAGCACAATTCATTCGCACTTGGCTGTTAGCTAAAGTGGACGTAACTGACATTAAATTTCTACAAAGCCGACACCTGTGCATGACACAATTGAAGGACTTGACTATCCGTAGGCTCTTGACATTTCGTTCCCACACCTTTAAGCATGTCTCATCCCCGAGACATGATTAAATATCAACGGAACATCCCCATCCCCCCGGCTTCGACTAATTATGCTCGTTATTCCGTTCCACCGCATTGGCTAAGAAGGGGACTAACTCTGACTTTGACGGGATCGGGTCTTCACACGAGTTTTCAAGGACATAGAAGCGAATTTGGTGTTGTCACAATACCGGCATTGCATGGGCGTGATTTGTTCAGTTGAAATCACCTGTCAAACGAACAAGATGGTTGACAACGCGGTCAGCTTAGCCTATTGTCACAAGCCTTCAGAGACTTATCTGTAATAAAGGGACGTGAACGCAATAATTTGATAATGGCCATCTATTTGGACTGCGAATGAATAGAGTAGTCGTAACTTGGCCGGAAAATCTTGTCGTTGCTGTTTTGAAACACGTACGTAGTGCCGTTAAAATGAACCTAATGTTTGTGGCTAATGAGGATTACGTTTCCATGACTCTGGTTAGTCATACTGGATTCCATCACGATTGAAAATCAGTGCCCACTGGATGTTTCAAACATTACCAAAAGAAAACTTTCGCATATTTTAACGACAGCGGTAAGAACAAACTCGCAGTTTAGACGCAAACCAAATGGTTGTCAAAATTGTTTCAACAAAACCTCAATAGGATTAATTGCTGCGCATCTGGGCGATTAAACGAAGATTCTGAACTTGAGATGGCTTTGGTGAATTTTTAGGTGAAGAGTTTTACGGACCAGATTCGAAAAATTGTACATACTGACTAACAGCGTGTTACTGACACTCAAGCAAAGAAGTGAAATTACACTGTTTAAACGAAACACAAAAAGTATGACATGTTTTTGATATCCGCATATTTTTTAAAAGCAAAGATCAAGACACTGGTTATTGTTTTCATTTACTTGATTAAGTACAAGTTAGCGATGACTAATGAGCCAGGTGATCGTCGACTGATGTCACGGGTATAAGTTAAGCCATGTTGAGATCGTAATCCACTTGAAGACGGTTATGAAATATTCCTGTCAAAATTCGCGTTCACTGACTCCTTTGCCTCGAGCCCGGCTTGTTGACGGCTCTCGAATCTCCTCGTCCAAAGGTGGGAATTTGGACAGATTACGTTAAGTCGTCTACCGCGAACAATTGGTAGACAATTTGTAAACAGTTTGAACGCCTACTTGATGGAGAGATTTCGTACAAATTGCTACACCCCGTGGCTTAAAGTCAAGTTATTTGGACCGGGTTATTGTAGTTCGTCCACGTAACTCAGTAGTCTCCATTCAAGCGCGCACAGTAATGTCCATGTTCCTTAGATGTAACAGGTTAAAATTATCCCCGGGGGGTTCTCGTCCAAATAATGGATTGGGGTATGCTTCCGTGCAGTCAAAATGCAGAACAATACAATACCTTAGTAGAAGGAAAATAGGTACCCGAGGCAATTACGACGTGACGAAAGCTCTTGCCTGAGACATCATGTTTGCCCCACATCCCCGCCCCACCCTCCACCCTGGTAGTCATTTCTTTCGTTTATCCTGCATTCCAGACGATACCTCAAGGTCGCCATGTACCGATACCATAAAGACGCCACGTACCTACCAAAATACCTGGAATGGTAGGGTGAAGTATCAAAATAGCTACCCTAGACGACACCCGAAAGGACAAAATACCCATCCGAATAGCTCCACACCCTTACTAAGTCTTTAAGTAGGAGAGCCCCCGGAAATTATCAGTGAAATATTTGACTGTGAGTGCAATTTCCAATGCCACTGATCATTTTGGCGAATTCCAATAGCACATTTATGGCACGTCCACACCAATTTACGACAATATCGTGTCGCATTTTTGTTAGAGGCACTCAGCGTTTTAATAAATGGAGTAAACCCGTGGGAACGCAGCAAGATGAATATCCGACTTGTGATTTCCAAAACTCGCCATGACTGTTTCTTACAAGACTACTTATACAATCCAATAAACTAAATTATACATCAACAGTTTCAATTGATTTAACCTTGGCAGTTGAAAGCAATACTATAAATCAAAATTTTGACTCGGTTTTCCAGTCAAGTGGAAGTTCAATCTGCTTAATCTCCATTAACAATCTCACTCGAAACTTTCATTCATATTTTATTGAATGACTTTGCACTTATCTCAGTAGAACACCTCAAAGTATCACAAGACCTGATATATTTACCATCTTGCTATTGGAAACAATAGATATCGAAGTGCCATATCTGGGCGGCCATTTTTATGTTGTGAACCATGATATTTGCCAAGTTAAAAATATTAATGAGCTTACAATCAAATTTTAGCTGCATTGTCGTTACATTATTTTGTTGAATTGACAATCGTGTTTCTGTAACTCTCACATGAGCCACATTTAGTTTACATCAGCTCCAAAAATACGGATATTGTTGCAGCCGTCCAGAATCACTAAAACTTTTTAAATGAATATATTCGATCAAGATAGGAATTTGTCGGTCATTCATGATTACATAAATGTCAAACACATGTAAGAAAGAAGGGACTCGCATCCACCACAAAGAATATTCGGAAATCGAGGAAATTACGAAGCGAATTAATTGTTGCTAATGGGAATTAGCCAAGACAATAGAATTAAAAATTTACTAAAAATATGACCATGGATAGAAACTAAAATGGAAATTTGTTGTTATCAATATTTCACGTTGCTCTTTGCAAAACCATTGCCGCCAAGTAATTCATTAAATTCCTATCTTAATTATTCACGAGATCGCAGCGTGGTATTGTAATAACAGTGATTGACTACGAGGCCGTTGTTGGTAAGGCTAGTTATAACGTGCACACGCATGCATCCTTATTGAGCGTTACCTAAGCATGCAGAATACAATGATCACGAGTTCTTACTGGTTTAATTCCAATAGGCCAGACCTGCACCTATACATGTACTTTTGGCTCACACATTTAGTTCTTTGAAATGGAGAAAAAACGACAGATGGCATCTAAATGTAGGACTACAAATTGACCAAATCGAATATAACGCGAGTATTTTGCAAACGAGGAGAGCGTTTTGCTATTTCGTTGTTATTATCGTACGTTGGAGGCAATATCCTAGTGAAACATATCTTAGATGCTTGCTTAGTTCTGTGCTGAGGCTCACTGACTTTGTTTAGACCGACAGAAAAGGATTATTTGTTATTTTCAAACGGCCATGCATGTGCTTCCGGTGCGGTAGAGGCGCAACAGTTCTTTTGCATCGCGATCGGGACATGAATTTGATGAATGTAGTGGTGACAGATAATTCACTGAAATTTCTACTTCATATTCTTTCAAAAATGCAAGTACGCACTCATTTTTCCTTATTCTTAAGACGTGCTTTGATGTCCTATTTCGCGCGCTCAGGAAACTCAAGCAAAGTGAACCAGTAACCGGGCGTTGTTTTCGGTTGGTACACCACTGCGTCTAATAATCCAAGTATTGTGCATTTTCGCATACAGAAATATACAAAATACACCCGAGTCCGAAATCCTGAATATTTTCGGAGTGGTGAGCATTTCGCAGTAATGAGGCTTTTTCAATTACGTCGCTACCTCAAGAGGAATATCGTCCTTTTTTCTTCAAAACACTATCGCGTTTAGGAAAAAAGAACGTGGTTACAGGCCAATGTACCCTCTGGGTCTCAAATCTGCTGGCCAATTTGGAGAACTTGCGGGTCACGTTAGTATTTTCTTCCCTTTGTTGATTCGAAGTTTTTGGGAGAAGATGCGTTTTCTGATTTCGCTTACTATTTCAGTCAGTACATTAGTGCGCGATCAAAGGGTACAACCTCCTTTACACCAGTCGTGGGCCAGCAGACACTAGAAATCGCAGTAGAAATTCCCGACCGCCTCCGTCAACTACACACACACACACACACACACACACACACACACACACACACACACACACACACACACACACACACACACACACACACACACACACACACACACACACACACACACACACACACACACACACACACTCACAGGTCTTCTAAATCTACGGACATTTATTTTAGCTGGCCAAAAGCAAGAGCTACAACTGTGCTCCATGAAAGACTACGTAAAACACGACTTCTTTTGCAGACAGTCTACCCAAGTCATACGCTATACTCTTGTCTGGTGACTTTTTAAAATCACGCCAGTAGGCCTATATTAATACTGAGAGATTATTACACGGAAACTAACGAAGTTCATGGAGCAAAAATAGTGATCTCCCTCTTAATCTAAACCGACACTACTGCAAATTCATGAGGAAATTGGTGAAAAAACGGCCCAAATCGATACAAAAGAAAAAAAGGCACCCAAGTCACTTGGATGCCGCACGGGCCGGAAACGCTCCACACCCAATGACCGTCTCCAGCTTTGGGAATGATATACCATGACCGTAACACAATTTCGCATCTGGAATTCAGAGGCACGGCCACGGAATCTGGTCCGCGGTATAAGAATTTGATCATGTATGGAGCATTTTCGGTGCTGTTGACAAAAAAAGACTAACATGAGTAGGTCTCATAAAATTGCTGCCAGATTAGGACCAAGAGACACTAGCGAGTAAAGCAAGTTTGATCCGCATGCTTTACTTATAATGCACGGCGACATCTCGTGAAGACTTCCGTGATCTCGCGTTTCTTGCAAGAAATTTGCTGAACGGAACGCAGCACTACCGTAGGCCAACTACGGTGTATAATGAATAACTGCATCGATAAATTTGCTATGTACTAACTTTTGTGGTCGAGTTAGCAATTCGACCACAAAAGTTAGTACTGAACTCTATCGATAGACTAAGAGTTATCAAGTCCATCGATAGAATTTTGTAACTCTGTCGGCAGAGATATCAACTCTATTGATACAGTTTAAAACAAGTCTTTCAAAAGCGACCGATAGCAACTCTTTCAATAGACATAGGACAGGAGAAAAAAGAATGGCTTGTTGACCTTTAACAGCCAGGGGCTGCGACAACTCACGAAGCCTCACCATTTAGAAAATCTCTGCACTGAATGTGACAAAACTTAAATCGTTAAACAGTATTGCTTCTATCGCGTTTTTAACATCTTTGTATCCGAAACGAAAAAAATTTGGAGGTGTGGAGTGACTTCAATATTTAGGTATTTAGCGATACATTGTGCGGGCTACAGGGTCAAGATAATATTGTTTAATCACACAGACCACCGTAATGTCATGTGTGTCAATGAACCTCATCCAGCCTGAGTCACGTCAACTTCCCTTTTCTCATGACAAGAGCTGCATTATATGCGTTTAGGGCCAGGTAAAAGAGCTACAAGGGATTTATACAAAGTCAGGGCGTGAAAATCGGCTAAATAAACAAAAACATCCCCTCTCAAAGACATTCTGCACCGGTCGCCCTGCAAGAGGCAAAACCCATAAATAACCCGGGGTGACAAAGTCAGTGAAAGACGAGCTCTAAGAAATTTAACCAGCCGCAAATCCATTCAACCTCTGATGCGACTCGTGTTCAGGTATTTGGATTACAGGTAAAAAACGTTGTTCAGAACTGCCTCCGACCTTTGCGCCTAACCACAAACAAATACGAGAACAATGCACGGTTTATTTGTCGACTTCATCAAAGAGACTGTGAGAAGACTTTTTTCCATTTGTGAAAACTTATCGTGTAACAGATCTCTGCCATGTGCAATTCAAAAACCCACCTGCGCGCACACCCGAACATTACTATATAACCAGCTGATAATGTTCGTTACCACATGCCAGTTTAACTTAAACCTCATTCTCATTAAGAATGGCCCAAGGTATCGACCACTCGAGTAAAATGCACTGAATGAACCTTGTTCAATGATTAACACGTTTTCTTTAGACGTGAGATTTTTACACTTGGCCAAAATTCTTTTTACCTTGCTTAGTGGGTGCACAATAGCCAGCACAGACAATTGAACCACAATGGTTTAACAGGAACGATATTGAAACTATTTAGGATTTTTCACTAACTAAAGCCATCGACAGCTTCGATGCATGGACGTTAAATGTTCACTGGACGCTAAATGTCCGATGTCCATTTAATAAATAAGAAACCAATAACAACAATGTCAAAAAAGTCCAACATTCACTTTAATTTGGCGCTAAAGCTTAATAAATATTTAGTCGATAAACTCCTTATTTTTCGAACCAAAAGTTAAGTTTGCACACCACGCCTCCTCGTATACCGACCCTAAAACTGGGCACGACTAAAAATATATTATTTAACAATTGACAAAAGAATTTTTAATCATGTAAACAAAATACATTGATGACAACAATGAAACTGAAACAAATTTCCTGTCACCTACCTATCCATATCGCAGAGAAGGTCTAATTTTTAAATTTGGCGTTAAACGTTATTTATTTTTCGTGAATGTATTTCTAAAAACGATTAAATCTGCCAAATGCAGTCCAGTCTATGTTATGTAGACTTCGATTCTGATCCGTGGTTCTATACTTAAGTGGTTATCTTACTTTACATTTTGGTGCCAAGATAAATGATAACACGAAGACCCACTAAACAACAAGCCGGGCCCCTGACGGAAACTTCTACTTTTTGCGAGTGGACACAGCTGTCGTTTGCGGAAACCACATGCCCATAATTATTGCCTTTGTCGGAGGAAATACTCGTATACGGAGAGATGACGACATCTGAGGTAGGAGTGGGATAAGAAGAGCTGATGACAAGTTTGAGCGGGCAACTGTTTTGAGTCAAACTGATTAGTTACGCAATAATTGAAGTTTCTTTTCAAATTCCTCAAAAGTATTCCTTTGGTGGTCCTGAAACCTTATCGACCAATTAGCCTAGTTCTCACAAGAACAGCCCGAGGAACAATATACACAAAAATAGAATCGTGAACCATTTAAATTCAGTGTTGATTTTTACAATGTTTGGAGGTTTTTAAAGAACAACAGTACATAAATTAAAAATATGGTTCAGAGAAAACCTTACCATTTGGGTACAATAGCTTTGTGAAAATCTTGTTACCCAGAACCATATACTTTCTTACTACACCCAAGGTTTAGCATGACCTCTGAACCAGAGAAGGCTTTCGATTTTTTAAAATGGAAAATTAACTGAGCTACAAGAATCGAATTTGTTCAAAACCAGACAATAACGTGAAAATTGTACAGTAAAATTTTCGCTTAGTCAGACCGCGAAACTATAACTGTGGTAAACACCTTTTATTTCTTCAATGAAGGAAATGAATGTCCTTAGTGAGGAAGTCTTCAATGAAGTTCTTAAAACGAATTAAGGTGACGGAGGACTTTAGAAAAAATGACCAAATCTAACTTTGGAACATCCTCTCTCAAAGATGGCGGACCAGAGTCATATGCAAATTTATGCAGTGTTCTCCAAAACGCTTTTGATTATTTATAAAATGTTCCACGTCCATATAAATGAGACTTCAAATTTTCATGTAAAAACTCTACACAATACGAAAACAAAACATTTTAGAAAACTGTAACATCGTGATCTCGATCTTCATAATTTTATCAAATAAACTTCGATCATGTTACACCTTGTTGTGCTATCCATGAACCTTTTCATGTACCAAGACATGGTCACGTGACCAAATCGTACCAAGACATGGTCAGGTTACCAAATTGTACCAAGACATGGCCACGTGACCAAATTAAGAACAGATTGGTAAAAGGAAACCTTCAAATTCTACGGTTTTCTACTTTCAGAAAATATATAATTTTACCCAATTAAAATCTATAGACATTTGGTTAACTGTGCAGTCTTGTCAACAAGGGCTTGTGTAAACTCAGTCTCCTTTGGAAAAAGATTTTAATTGTTGCCTTTCCCATTTTCCAAGTGAAAACAATGACAATGGTATAAATATTCATCACCTTGTCTATAGTAAAATAAACATGTTATCGTCCAAGTTTCATGCCTTAAGGCCATTCACGTTTTTCCAAGAATTTCGTGAGGAAACTGTAATACTCACTATAAATGTTTAATGGCTTAAGAAGGCCAGACATACAACAATGACAGAAGAGAAGTCAGACACAAGCAAGACACGATTTTATTCATTTCCCAATTTTCAAAGACAAAGCACAAGTATCTAACATACAGGTTGATAGGCGCGTTCATTTACTCCAAAAGGCGGTCAAGTATAAATGGTCAACTGATACATCTTTCCATTAAAACTGACAGTACTGGTTAAACACTGCTGACCCATACCTGGCCGAAGGCAATACCTGACAAAATACCTTTCATCTCTGCTATTCACACTTACTTGAGTTGGACTCAGCGCCACCTGGAGGATTACATTATGTTCATGAAGTATACAAAGACTATTAGGCCATAACAATGGAACTCATAAAACGATATCAATTTGACACTATACTGCTGAAAATCATCAACAAGTTCGCAAAATATCTGAATTCGCCACAGAAAATTTAAGTTTTCAGCAAAAACAAGACTTAAACAACACATCGCTTGATTGCTTGATTTTCTGAACTACACAAAAATTTACTTCAGTCCCACCCTGCGAATAACGAACAATATGTGCGTATATTACCAATATCACATTTTCACCTCCAAAAAACATGATATCATAACTTTATAAATTCGCTTGAAAGTAGTGCTTTAAAAAAATCTATTACTACATTCAAACTATCAATACATTTTTCAAGTACACAAATATTACAGATGCACCAACATTTCTGTTCACTAGTTGAGACATATTGTAATTGCCTTGAATGGGGGGGGGGGGGNGGGGGTCACTGTGACCTGGCCAGGATCAGTGACTAGACACCCAAATAAAATCAACCTACAAATGACCTAACTATTCCATGTGACAAATGGACCACAAACACTTCACACTATTGGCTTCTGAAACATTCATTTATCAATCGAATGGTCCAATTAACAGCATCATACAATACACAAACTTCCATTTTAACTAAGCAATAACAAAAACACAAGCCACAAATATTTTCATCTAATGCCCTAAACCTACACAAGCTCTCATTTATGCACAAAAGTGTAACCCAAACCTGACCACAGCTTCATTGAAAACTTTACACAAACGAATCCTCTTTTTCATAATTTCACAATTTCACAACCCATTACACTTGAGGCGTGTTTCAAGGGAATCACCAGCTGCAGAATGGATGTGCCAAGCCAACACATGAAGGTTGTTGTACACCAAGGCCACACTCAGCCATACAGGTATATTACAGGTAACAGCCATACAGGTAACAAATCTCGGCCAACTTATTATTGCCCCTTCTTGCTCATCACAACCTAGTAAACATAAATAATAAATAATAAACAATGTTATTGGAAAATTCACAGTGTACCTTGCTTCCCTTACAACTGACACTACAGTTCACAACTCAGTTTCAGGCGACCAGTGGTAAAAAAATACTCAACGAATCTCCAGTCAGAACATGGCACACTCGTACCATGTTTAAAAATATTTCCACTTGTACACGTTTTTCACAACAGATATTTCACAAAATAAAATTTCACTTGTTGGCCATGTTGAATACTAAATTGCCTGTAAATGACTCCAAACGTTCAGTGCTATAGTCTGAGCTCATTAAAAACAAGAGGCCCATTCCACTAAAACGTCACAACTTTACGACACTTTTTCGACAACGTCTAAATGGAGGCCAAAACTAACAGCTAGTTGTAAGTCTCCGTTTTGACTCAGTGTTAAAAACACTGGGAAGTTACGATATTTTAGCGAAACAGAGCCCAAGGAGTGACAAACAGGGCCCCACCCCTAGGTGACAAACAGGGCCCCACACTCAGGTGTGACAAACAGGGCCCTGCCCCCAAGTGAGACAACCAGGGCCTTGCCCCCAAGTATGACAAACAAAGTCCCACCCTCAGGTGGGACAAATGGAACCGCATCCAGGTGTGACAAACAGGACCCCATCCCCAGGTGTGACAAACAAAGCCCCCCAGGTGCGACAAACAGGGGCCCATCCACAGGTGTGACAAACAGGGTGCCGTCCCCAGATGTAACAAACACGACACCGCCCAAGTGAGACAAAATGACCAGTTCTCATGACCCAATATGGCCCACAACTGAAAGGACATTCTATTTCTTTTTTTTCATAAATGACAAGTGCCATCAAAATGATCAAGTCCTATACAGCGCCAATCACCGAACAATTGCTAGAAAAATTGATTTACATTTCTGTAGTTATGTTTCTCACGTGCATCCACAATGATACAGCTGTAATCTCAAACTGCATCTTGCTTAGCTTAATTGTATCATATGATGGAAAAATCATAGTAAAATTCCCTAATAGAAATATTAAAATATTCAGTTTTGCTTCATTGTATAATTTTTTAACAGTGCAGCAATCATTTAACACACAGTGAATTTTCAGCATTTTTAGCAAAGATTGACACTTCATCCTAATTTTCCAAAACCACGGCATTGAGTTACTCACTTTGATTCTTCTATAGATGTCTCCATTGTTGCTAGGATACGTGCGACCTCTGACCTTTGACTTGAGGTCATATTCTGGGTTATGTGCACCATTGCATCCATGGCAACATCAGAGTTTTTATCAATTAAACTGAAATAAAAAGATATCAAAACCAAATGCAAATGTGACCACCAGATTTACAAACTGTGGTAGGTTTCCAAAAAACTTACAAAATTTTGTATCCACGCAATTGTGACGGAAAAATGTTGCGCTATTTTCAAGTGATTTAGTGTTTATTTTGGTCTGTTTTCCTACTGCGTTATTAACACATCCTGAACAAGAGCAACAAGGAGCGTTGAAAAACGCCCACGAATGCATCGCAAATGGTGCGCTTTTAGGGGGTTTTGTTTGTATCATTGAAATGGCCACTAGATGGTGCAAAATATGTCAAATCCATCCGAAAACCAAAAAAATGTCTTCGTTTCTTTAAAAGAAAGCCATTTACCAAATTTCATAAAAATTTGTCGAGGAACTTCAGAGAAACAGAGGAAAACGAAAAAAACGAAATTGCCACTAGGGGGCACAGTGTTTGTCGGATCCGTCTAAAAGTCGTCGTCTTCTCTAGTTAACTTCATATAAATACACGTGCTAAATCAATAAAGATCCTGCAGAGGGCTTAGGAGATACAGGTATAGGTGCAAAAAAGCCACTAGGAGGCGCCACAGTACTCAAAGTCATCGGAAAATCATTTTCAACTGTCCCTTTCATAGAAAGAACATACATGCCAACTTTCACAATCATCCTTAGAGTGGTTTGGTTGGCAGAGAGACGCTTGGACGCCCAGACAGAGATGACGGCAATATGCGACCACATATAAATACGTGGGTGCATAATAAAAAGTCAGCCAAATTTCAACGAAATTCTTCAACATTTTTTTGAAATTTTCCAGATGGATGCCACCAGAGTTCCACCATTATATAAATTGAAACAATTGAATCCACCTTTTTAAGACTTCTTAGCGATCGAGATGTGAATGAGTCAAAGTTCAAAGTGAGCTCTAGGAATACTTGATTTGAGCATTTTAACAAGTATTTAGGGAGGTCCCATTATTGGGAGCAGAGGGTATGGACACAGTCTTGTTCAACTACCTCACATCACTGTTGCTTTGTCGTCACCCTGTTTACCCCCATTTCCCAAAGACAGTTGCCCCCTCTCGCCCACTGCTGCCCTGTTAGAACTACACAGAAGACACGATCAAGCAAAAAAGAACACCTCAGAAACGAAAAAGTGTAAAAACATTTAGATGGTGAGCAAGGAATGACAAATAAACTGATTACCACACAGGTTTTTTACGAAAACCCGTAAACTCCAAAAACGCAAAAACGACATAATTGGTTGTGGTCAGCACAATACAGCAGCTCCTCAGTTTTAAAAGTGAAAAATTAGGAGGATCGTGATACGTTTCAGACGAGACTGGCAAAAAGAAGGACTGCAACCCATTTCCCCTGGCATCAGGTGACACTGAGGAAAAACGTACCCCAATCCCGTTTCAGGTGGCATCAATTGACTTTTTCTTTTTGAAAATATGGACAATGAAAAAATACTGCATCGCTGCATCGACTTTCAACCAAAACAGACCAGAACAAATTGCACTATTTTCTTTGGCCAAACCAAAGAGAGGTGTGCAGCTGTTATCTTTCATTTCCAAACAACACAATGATCAAATTTCTTCACAACAGTCTTGTCACTCAAACACTGAAGGTATGTAAGAATTAGCAAGTCAAGCCGGGTGAAAAATTTTTCCATTCATCCCTATTGAGATAAGAAGCGAGTGGTTTAATGTGACTTTATAATTAGACAACACACTGGCAATAGAAAGGTGTTCACTAAAGTCAATCTCCGTTGAAGCCTCAAGGTACATTGAAAAGAGTATTGAAAAGACTTTCCATGTTTATTGGGTTAGAACTGCAGACGTTGTGGTTCAGAGATCTCAAACGGGGTTCAGAGATCACAAACGTGATAGACAACCATGGCCCCGGGCTATTTCATCGAGGACATCCAAACACTGCAGGGGATG
This sequence comes from Phoronis australis, assembly GCA_002633005.1. Lineage (NCBI taxonomy): Eukaryota > Metazoa > Phoronida > Phoronidae > Phoronis > Phoronis australis. The sequence goes on from NMRA01000015.1 coordinate 546,461, forward strand.
GTCTAGATTTTAAGATTTTAACAGGCCTACCAAACCAAAACATTCGTTTAGCAAGATATCATAAAAAGGCTAGAAACACATTTGTTTGTAGAAAAGTGACAATTTCTTTGATGTTACAAATATGCGATACATTAGATAATTTCATCTATTTTTTTTCCAATGTATTTAGTCTCTACAACAGAACTACTAAATATGGTAATGCCTATAATTGAATGAAAACTTTAAACTTTTGCATTGACTGAACTATAGTATCACGTTTCACAGTGAATTGGTCATTACAGTGTTACTCAGTTTACGCTACACAAGTCATGGTAAGTTCTACTTTTTGGCACATTCACATCCACAGCAGCTAATAATAAGTAATACCAACCTTTACATTGTTAGCTCATTCGCGTACACACTAGCCAATGATAAACCCCTCCTCATATAGTGTTGACTCATTTACATATGCACTAGCCAATGATAAACCCCTCCTCATATAGTGTTGACTCATTTACATATGCACTAGCCAATGATAAACCCCTCCTCATACAGTGTTGACTCATTTACACAAAAGCAAAAACAAGTAGTATGATCGTTTGTTCTGCAATGTTGACTACTTCTCCAGCACAGAGCAATTATTCCTTTTTATGAACAAAGTTGACTAAGTCACATGACATGATATTCACAACAAGGGCAATGTCTGGTGGGAGAAATTACTCTGAAGAACCATTTCACAAAATTGCAAAAAAGCTACTTATTTGTGAAGATTCGATAAAATGCAAAATGTGTCAGTTTATACACACTTGTATCACATAGTTATCAGCTTTAACTTTGTTGATTATTGGTTGCTGCTCAAGACGTGATCTACACAAATGACCTCTGTGTTCTGATTGACCGGACTAATAACCCACGGCGCCACCTAGAGAAGTCTTCTACACAGTGCCTGATATATGAACTCAACTTTAACTTAACTACCCGTTGTATTTGTATTTTTCTCCCTGTTCTCAACACAGAGTGTCCAGTACCCAATGTTAAATGAAAGTGATGGCTCCATATGACTAAAACTAACTTACCTGCGAATGAGCTGTATCACATAATCTCTCTTGACAAACTTTATATTTTCTGACAACACAGAGTGCTCGGCAGTGCCACGCAGCTGTTTATCGAGCCACTCGACCACCGCAGCATTATCCTCCCACTTGTAAGCCTAAAGAGAGACACAACAGAACAGTGATTAACACAAACAGCTGGTCAATAAAAAGTGTTCTAATCGCTGCGAGCAGTCCATCCTCAACTTTTGAGGCACTTTTGACTGCTTACAACCACCAGTATTACATTTAAAAATATTGTATTCGTGTTTATTTTGTGTATTTGTAATATTTACCAATTTCTGTACTTAAGTCACAAAATAAGTATTTTGTTGGATGCATACAGTGTTGACTCATTTATAGTAAACAAAACAACTATTGTGTTGATGAATAGGCTGCAATGAGAGGCAATGGAGGAGGATAAGGGGTCAAAATCTGCTCTCTGTCCTCCAGATTCCGCTGTTAGACAAAATATTCACAAACTGTACTATATACAGTAAAAAATATACAATTTTTAACAACAATAATTTGCCAAAACTGACGTACTTCTATTTTTACCACATTACAGCAAATGGTCAAAATTTTACCAAAACGTTGTTAGGTAAATTATAACCACAAATGTAGCACTATTTATGCCATACACATCAAGCTGAAAGCAAACTAAATTTTCATGAAAAGTCATATTTGTTAAGAAATTTTACAAAATGAATTTTCACTTGTCTTCCATATTGTGTGCCCAACTGACGAATGTTAGCATACAAAACAAAAAACATTTCCAAGAAGTGTAACAACTTTGACATTCCTGGCATCACATGACACCAAATGATAAGCAATCATGGCGATTTTTCAATTATTTCAGATAAAATTATTTCCAAAATTGACATTTTTTAATTGTTCATAAGTCATCTACCATGATGCTACAAATGATGATAGTTTAATGGCAGATACAGCTGCAGTAAAAATAGAACCAGCAACTGAGTAAAATTTTGATAATGTAAAGGTTTGTTGACAAAATAACAAAATAAAAATTCTCTTGTCTGTTACACTGCATGCAAAATAAATTATTGATTGCAAACATCTTGTGTTGACAGCGCCCTCTGACTCAACCAAATAAAATTACACTTGTCTGCCTATTTTTGCTGTCTGTAACGCAAATGACAAGTTACGCTTACTTACATTGACTGTGCCCTCTGCCTCTGCAAACCACCGGCCAACCATAGCCTTGATCTGACCATTGGTCAACTCTGGGTTGACATTGGACACTCGACTACAAGCCTCCTGTTCCAATAACAATCGTCGTAGGCGCCAATAGAAAAACTTACGTGACGTCCGCCAAGACAGCGTATCCTGGAACCAAGGAATGGGGTATGATTTGAAAGTTTGTTTGAATGCTTAGAAGATTTGACGGCCCACACTAGACACAGACTTGTTTACAGATTTCATAGCCTGTGTCTTTGTGTACACCAGCTCCTTCAGTATTCTAGCCCCCAAGAAATACTCAACTCATTTATCTTTGAGTAACAGTAATGGAACCTACTCGAATACTTGAGTTGCTATTGGCTACCCATCTTTTATTTAACTCTTGCACAGCAAGTTTATGTTCACATTGATGTCTATCCTTGGTTTGTGAGTTCTGCACCTGTAGGTGTCGTAGCTAGTAAACTGGAATACTACGATAAGATGATGGCTGAAATTGGCCAACTACTCAGCATGGCTAGTGAGGTCCGGATCACAATTTTAAATCATACAGTTTCTTTATGGACATTGCTGATGGACATCCAAAATACAATACAATAAGGTGATTTTTAAATGGAAAATATGGTAAAGATGGTGCTGGAAACTATTTTCCAAGGCCTCCTATTGCAGGTAGAGACAGCTAGTTATCACATGGTCATAGTGTTCCGGGCTGAAGTCACTGCATTAAATAGAGCTTTATAATTGACATGACAATTTGACTGTGAGCTGGGTAGGCAGCCAATTACCATTTTTCTGATTACCAAGTATCCATTAAAGCCCTAAAGAAACCCAGGGTGATGTAATGCTTGTAGTAATGAGCTTAACAAGCTTATGGTGGAGAGCACAGTGAACATACACTGGTCAAGGCCTACATAACAATTGATGGCAATGAAAATGCAGGATAGACTCCTAGAAATGGTGTTCTCCATTCAATGCACCTGAACCTAACGTAACAGAAGCTGCAAGACGAGATTATGCAATAAGGTATGAATCCAGTGAACAGTCCAATGGGTATGTAGAAAGCGAACAGTCCAATGCGTATGTACCCAGCGAACAGTCCAATGGGTATGTACCCAGTGAACAGTCCAATGGGAATGTACCCAGTGAACAGTCCAATGGGTATGTACCCAGTGAACATTCCAATGGGAATGTACCCAGTGAACATTCCAATGGGAATGTACCCAGTGAACAGTCCAATGCGTATGTACCCAGTGAACAGTCCAGTGGGTATGTACCCGGTGAACAGTAATGTGGGTATGTACCCGGTAAACAGTCCAATGGGTATGTACCCGGTGAACAGTCTTGTGGGTATGTACCCGGTTAACAGTCCAATGGGTATGTACCCGGAGAATAGCCCAGTGGGTATGTAACCGGTGAACAGTCCAATGGGTATGTACGCAGTGAACAGTCCAGTGGGTATTTACCCAGTGAACAGTCCAGTGGGTATGTACCCGGTGAACAGTCCAATGGGCACCTCTTAAGTCTCACAGACAAGTATAGATAGAGCACGGCGCAAGGGATACAAGGATCATGAAATGAGAAGGATACAAGGAGCCAGGTTGTATGGACGATGGAGCAGCAACACATAGTTGACGGAGCAAGGATATGTGGACCACGGAGCGAGTAGAATTACATGGTTCATGGGAAGTCAATTTGGAATGAGAATATGCACAGCTTGGATTATAATAACACAGCACATTTTTAACAATCACATACCATAAAATTCCACCACTTTAAAGTCAAAAAATGTTTAACTGAAAATATCGCGTTTTTCTAAATTTTAAATGCTCCCTCGATTGCTGCAAATGATCACAAATTTGTCACACGGTGACAGCTGGAAAGTGCAATCCATGATAAATTTTTTTCAGTTAGATTTTTTTATAATTTGTCTTCCACACTGCGCACTTGTTTATAATATCAAAGTGATGATAACGATGATGCCGATGTTCATTACAATAGGAAGTAACTCCAATTCTAGTAAAAAACAGGTTGTACTTTTATCACAAGGCTAGTCGCATTCCAGGCACCGCTATTCAGAATGCATAAGGGTAATAAAACAGTTATCTTCTCAGCTAGGACCATAAATCGATTGTGGAGCTGTGTTTACTTACACAGTTCAAATGGGACAGTTGTAGGACTAAGCGTAGGGTTCACAAAGAACTACTTTTGATGACCTTGCACACCCAATTTCAAAAGGCCCATTGTCTGCGAACAACACCCATGGTTTACAATGGTCCTCAAAAGTCTAAACCACTTTGCATACTAGTTAACTCCTCCAAGCCCAAAATGTAATTTGATCTAAATAAAAAAATGTCCTAAAACTCAAGACAAAATATGACAAACTGGGTTAATAGAGATCTCTCCCAGAAGGCAGGCCCAAGTATCACTGGTGACATAATGAGTGCTTATTTCAGTCACAATCAACGATAAAACAGTAATGTTTACCCATCAGCGCATAGCATAATTTCGTGCGCGACTAGATTGCAACAGAAGTAGGGCGCCACCTTGAGCCTCTCCGCATCCTGTGACAACTTCGTCAATTACTGTCTCAGTATTCACTACAGAAACAATTGCTATGGTTGAGTAGATCAGTGAAAAACTCTCATCAAACCATTCTACTGGCAATTAGGAAAACACTACCTTCGTGTCTGACCCAGGAAGCATTTGTTTGCACAAGGTAAATTAAGTGAGCGAACTTAAGTGAGTAATTAATTAAAGGACAAAGGTGACAACAGATATTCAAGATGGCCAGGTGACTGGATAAACAACCAGGAGGAAGGTTAGGGGTGGTCTGTGTTTGTCTTTTTGGTTTCTAATACAAATCAAATCCCCTTGATGCAACACTGAGTTCCTTTCGAATATTATGCTAATGGTATTTGCTACATTGCTTCAGAACACAGTAGTTCCTAATACAAACTGAATACTTGTGTGCGTCAGTATCTGTTTGCCTTTGGCTGATTTCAAGTATTGTCCACTGATGGACAGTTGAGTATCCAGGTCAAGTAGTACGTTTAAGTAACCACCAACAAACTAAAATCTTAACTACTTTCTACAAATGCTAATGTGCAGTCAACTGTTTTCTTCTACCACTCACTTTACAACTTGTTCATAAGATTATTGACTATACAGGCACTGAATTTTAAAATAAAATTGAAGTAAAATTACCTGAAAATTTTCAGTGTTATGTAATGATATGTAGTACGAAACATCCTACTGTTCACAAAATTTCAGTAATCCTACGTTCACTAAGTTTGGTTCAGTAAACAATACAAGTAGAGTAACATGTAACTAATTTAGGACACAATACGGCCAACAAATCAAATTTCAATATTTTATCAACCTTTCCATGAAACATGTGTAGCACTTAATCGTTACGCATGTTCAACTTATGTAGCACAGCTGCCATCAGACAAAGTTTTGACAAATACTGGCCATTCACAGCCATGTAAAAAGTCTTTGAAAATTGAAGAAGGTCATTTTTGATAATCATTTCGATCGAAATTGGTGAGATTTTAACATATTGTTGAAATTTCACTTGTTCCAAAAAGTCATGACTACACTTAATTTTAAAATAAAATTGAATTAAAAGTACAAAAACGGTCATTGTTATGAAAATGAAATACCAATATCTGACAATTGTTCAATGCACCATGGCAGAGACCCTGTATACATGGTTCAATTCCATAAAAAAACTTAAAAGCCTAATACTAACAATGTGGTGAAAGCATGATCGCCATGTTGACCTGAAGTGTTGGTGTCACACCAACACCTGGAAGACTTTGAGATCAGTGCCAGCTATTGGCAAATTGACATTAATTGGCTAACACGAACACTGACAGAAGCGTACAGCCATAACAATTTTATTTAAAAAAAAATATTGTTTTAATTGACATTTTTCATTCTTAAAATCTCATTAAGTTAACAATTTGACCATGTACACGATAACCACAGTACAATTCAAACTGTGTTTTATTTAACAATCATCCTAAAAATCTCTTCTTAAATTACTTTTGTCAAAAATTTGCCAAAACCATATTGAAGAAAGATTAACTTGGAATGTATTTGGGTAATAGCCAATATGAACAATGAAAACATTTCAGTTCCGAGAATCAAACACTGCTCACATACCGTGTCTAATTTCTTACACACTTTAGTCATCACCACAACAATAGCTCAAAGATGAGAGATAGGAAATCAAACACACAGACATGTGTATTTTCACAGGGGAAAAATATCCATAAGTCATCATCATGAAAAGGTAACCAATTTTTCGAAATTCTTGTCTCTGTATTGATTACAAACAAAGCAGTGGGTCTTTGTCAGTTATTAACTTAAATATTTGCACAATCCACCACTAACAAGGCGAGCACTGAGGAAAAACAGTCCTGTTTCTTTAGCGACACCTATTGGTATCAGGACAAGGCTACTACACTTATCTTTCATCATACACTTGCAGTTTGTCATTCATTACTCAAACCATTAATTAGGTAAACCTACATTCTAATAGCTTGGCTATTCAAAAACTTGAACACACCTCAAGACGTCTATATGATTAGTAGTTCATATGTCAAAAGAACTTGAAAATGTTTAAGCACTAATGAAAAACACTGAAAACGCCCAAAACTGGAGAGATGTATATATCCGGAGACTAGACACTTATAATCAATGTGAAGTTGACAAGTCATCAATGTGAAACTCACCGTAATCACACCCTTCTCCATCATCCTGCCGGGTGTGTCGTGAAGATCAGCAAACACCACAGCCACCTGGTGGTAGACTGAGTGAAGTGCGGTGTGCCTTTCATTCAACTTGGTCTCTAGAGCTGTTCGTTCAGCTGCCGGCAGATTCTTGTCGGCAAGTTGTTCAACCACGGCCACACATTCAGGATCCAACCGGTTCATGGCCTTGTAGAGGTCTTTGGCCCGAAACTTTATCTCAACTGTACCCTCTGGTTCAAGGACCCCTCCCCTGGCAGAAGACAAGCAACAAAAAATGAAAGAATCAATCCCGTGTAAAGTAAAATCAAATATTATTACCGTTTGCCTCACAAGATCAACAATACATGACGTAACTGCCTATCTTACCCAATCAGTGCAATGAGTCCACCTGAGCGGCCTGCACTAACCTGAGCGGCCTGTACACACCTGAGTGGCCTGCACACATCTGAGAGAACATGTACCAGACCGTCTGCCATTAATTAAATTTTTTTGCCCATCTCAAGCATGTGAGAAAAAACAAAGTACATTTGAAGAGTGACTTCAATGACTACACTAAGATACATAAAAATTTCAATATCCATAAATTACTGAAATAGAATTTACTGTTGTCTAGTTTTGAATCAGTCAATAAATGTGCAACTTCAAACTACAAGGCTTGGAATTTTCCGCGGAAATGCGGATTTCCGCTTTTTTCAAATGTTCTGTCCGCGCATTATATTATATTTCCGCGTAAAAAAAAATCGGATTTGATATAAAATTTCCGTGGCAAATTCCTTTCTTACCGCGGCGTTGCCGACGACGTTCACCTCGAAAAGCGGAAGTTGCTCTTTATGTTTCGGAGGAACGTAAATTGTCAACATTGCCGGGGCATCTGGGATAGCGTGGTGGGATTTTCAATGGCGTCTCGTGTGATTGTAAACCGCGGTGACAAATACTACGGCTCTGCAGCCAAAAATGTGTGTGTGGGAGTGGACGGTCTAAAAAGACACGCATGCTACTGATGGCGGCAATGTTTTTTTTTAGTCCTCCCGACTTTTGTCGGCGAAAGGTTCACATCGACTATTTCAAGGCTGGGTGGCGTTTTGGGCCGTAAAAGTTTCCGCGTTTTTGTCATTGGTCATTCCAAGCCCTGAAACTAAGATAGAACAGGTTTGGGGTGGTTTGCCTACAATAACAGAACGGATTTGGCCTGTTTTGTCTACAATAACACAGACCATTCTATAATCTGGTTGTAAGTACAATGAGGGAAAATTATTAATTATGTGTTAATTGTATAAGAACTTGAATCATTTCCTCTGACAAATTCTAAATCCAAATATTAACGATCGCCAGTGAGCTACATCCATGTTCAAATTTATTAGTTGCAAGACAAAAAGAATCAAAGAGAGAGTTGTGTATGGATGTATAAACAGCTAAAAACCCGGTTACTTCGAGGACCCCTGCTTCGGACCTTCAAATTGGACCCATTTTAACACCGCCTCCTACCTGCTCTCTCGGTCAGCGTACATCTCCATGTAGCGAGGGTTGATGCTGGGGTCAACGACAACCCACGCTCCCCCACGCAGTTCGGCATGAGGGGGAATGTAGACCAGCACAGGTTGGCGGTACTCACAGAGGGAGTCGACGATCATGGAGCCAAACTTGAGCACCTGGTCATACATGTCTGCCGAAAAAAAACGAACGTTTTCATGATTCTCAAGACACGTGATGAGATACATGCAAACTACATCAGTCATGAACACCCATCAGTCATGAACACCCATCAGTCATGAACACCCATCAGTCATGAACACCCATCAGTCATGAACACCCATCAGTCATGAACACCCATCCAATTTTGTCAGTCACAGTGAAACATAGAAGAAAAAATATAAAAAATTAACAAAAAAACAGTGATACATATTTTCCAACTAATTCTACTTCCTCATTACAGACCACAAGTATTCCACCAGTTTTCTACAGTATAACTGACATTTTTCATTGAGATTATCAACTTTGTAAATTAAGCTTTAGTACTTACTAAATGATCATTGCCAAACTAATGTATAAACTCACAACACAACTGGAAAAATGAGCGTTTATTATTCAAGAAACACAATGCCCAACCACTTCAATATGGTACAGACTTTTCCACTTCTCTGAAAATTGCATGAGGTCAAAGGCCAAACAACTAGAATTCTGAACTCAAGGTCATTTTAATGTAGAAAATAATATAAACTGCTCATGCCATGCCAGTTGCAGACAACATATTGGCAAAAGCAATAAAAGGAGCCTTAACAAACCAAGTATAATTTGTGAATACATATATAAGACCAACAGAGAGTGACCTGAAAATTTTTCTAATATTAATAAGGAACATCTTGCACTATAATCATGGTGAATGGTAGAAATCAAAAGTTGTTTTCATATAAAAGGCAGACACACAGGCTAAACTGTGATTAGCGGAAAATTAATGATTGTGAGCAAAGAAAATATTTGTCAACGTTCTGTGTACTCTCAATACCACTAGAGAATTTTACATACCATCCATGCCACAGGAGAATTCTGTGTACCCTTCATACCACCAGAGAATTCTATGTACCCTTCATACCACAAGATAATTCTGAGTACCCTCCATACCACCAGAGATTTCTGTGCCCTCCACACCACCAGAGAATTCTGTGTACCCTCCATGCCACCAGAGATTTCTGTGTACCCTCCATGCCACCAGGAAATTCTAATAGTATGTACCTTTCATTCCACCAGAGAATTCTACGTACCCTTCATGCCACCAGAGAAGCCTCGCCAGTTGGCCAGGATCATCAATGGTAGCTGCTCTCTACAAAAGTCTTTGATGGCTGTGGCCGTCTTGTAGGCAGAGTCAGGGAACCACACCTGACCAGCCTGCTGAATTAACTGTAGAGACAAGACAAAGGTTAAGTTGAACAAACCGTTAAATTACACTAAAAATCTACTGGGAAACAATGTGGTAGAAAAGTGGAAATTCACAATTATACAATGTGGCAACAAAAATAGTTAAGATTTCAGATTGTTTTTAGCCAAGCATGGTCTCTACAATACAGCTGCTATGCAAATCACTATCAAAAAGTTTTCCCCAATCATTGTTGCAATCATTTTAATATTAATTCAGTTAAAATGTTTTACTGTTGAACATTCAGTTAGAATGCTGACACCAAGAAACTTAACACACTGGCTGTGGTGCGATATGAAAATCTTCACTCGCCTCATTTTACTTGTAAGTGAGTTTACTGACCTATCCTCTTGAAAACTTGGATCAATTCTACCTGCACAACAGAGTGAATTTGGGATGCGACTATGTCATGCTAAACAATGACCAGTGTTGGATGAACACATGAATCCAAAGTAGACCTTTCATGAAATGTGCAGCAAACACAACCCACACATTTCTCCCTTTACTGCATGTGAAGTTCCTTTCACTAGAAGAAACAGTTATTGTAGAGTTCAAATCTAGTCTTACTTTGGTCTCCGAGTCCAAATTCGCTGGATCGGCAGGATTCACCATCTCCATAGCCCGCGTCTCCACGACGATGACCCCTAGAGGGATGCCACCGAGACGAGCTCGTCCGCACACAACCGTCTGCGCCCATGGTTTCATAATCTCCTGCCAGGAGCCCTTGTCAAAGAGACCCATTTGCCACACGTCAGGGACATCTAGAGAGAAACAATTCTATTGATTTTACTTCACATACATACAATGAGAAAATGTGTAACTCAGAAATCAAATATTAAAATTTGTGCGAAAACAACGCACAAATGATGATTGTAATCTTCATACATATAACAAGAGCAACACGGAGCGTTTATATGCGCTAAAGACAACAACGCAAATGGTGTGCTTCTGATGGTGGTTTTAGAATTATCATAAAATTGGACATTCGCTGGCGCAAAATATGTCAAACCTGTTCAAAATTGGGGAAGTGCCATTATTTTTCTATTACAAAACTATTTGTCAAATTTGATGAAAATCTACCTATGAAGGAACTCCAAAATATGAAAAGACAAACTGTCATTAGAAACCCAGCGGTAGTAGAATCCATTCATTTGATGTCAAGTAAACAGGGATAGACTTGTGACCTTACAAGGGGTTTAATAGATATGGCCGCATATGTGAAAATTATGTCACTAGGGGGCACCACACTTAAGCTGGACCTATCTAAAAATCCACATCAGTCATGCTCATGTCAGTAGGAACACACCTGCCAATTTGCTAATGGTCTTCTGAGCCGTTTGGTCGATACAGAAGCAAACAGCAAAAAAACAGACTAAAAAATAATTGACATGGCCACTAGGTGGCACAAATTACGTTCCATCCATCGCAAATTGGAAAGTACTGTCATCTTCATAACAGAAACTTGTTTCCAAATTTCATGAAAGAAACATCACGGAGCTCAGATTTAGAGGCAAAAGTAAAAAATATAATAGGTCATACACTTAAGTCAAACTTAAGATCTCCTTCTCGAATTGGTTTTGAGACAAATCTAACTTTTAAATTTACTAAAATTTAAGATTTGTCTTAGCTAAGTCAGTTTTGTTGGAATGGGCCCCTATCTGCCAAATTTCAGAAAAATCCATCAATGACCTCCAAAGATACTGAGGAAAACGGACGAAAATTAAAACTGCAACTAGAGGCCACAACTGTAGTCGGACTGATCTGAAAAACGTAGTCATCCGTTATCATCTCCATAAAAACATATGTGCCACATTTCACAAAGATCATCCAAAGAGTTCAGGAGAGACAATCGTAGACACAAAAAACATTAATGAAATTGCCACTAGGGGTCGACACAGCAGTCGAACCCGCCCGAAAATCAGTGTCAGCTGTCATCTTCTAATCAGGAAAACATTTGTCAAATTTCATAATGATCCTTTGAACAGTTTGGCGGATAGGAAGGCGAACGTCAAAAATGCACTCAAATGTTTTTAAATTGCCACCTGGTGGCACACAATACAGGAAGGTGTGATCACCTCTTAAACAGAAACCCATTTGCTACATTTCACGCAAATCCATTAACTTAAGGAACTCCAAAAATACAGAGGCAAATGTAAAAAAACAAAATTGCCACTAAAAGGCAGAGCGGTACTCAAATTGGTCCGAAACTTGTAGTCGTCTGTCGTCAGCTTCATAGAAATACATCTGTCAAATCTCATTGCGATCCTGCAAGGGGTTTAGGAGATACAGCCGCAGACGCTGGATGCCCAGACAGAGATAATGGCAATATGCACCCATCTAATTATAAATATGTGGGCGCATAAAAACTATTACGGTAAAGTCGCGTGATTTTCGGACGGCCCGCCATTTTCGACCAAGAATAAATATTTCCGAAATGAGTTTTTCATAATCCACGAAATTCGTACAAGGTCCAAAAACTGTTTTATAATGATCTTCGAACTTCGGACAATGTCATAAACGTCGGATTTTTGCCCCGCGACTTTCGGACAAGGAAAATTTTAGAAACGCTAATTTGGGATCGACGCAACTCCCGTGTCACTAAAGCGTTCAACGGATGATTACTACTCTATAAGGCATGAATCTGAGAATTGGTGTAACGGGCTTTGTAATTTTTACCTTGTCTCGACGATGCCATGACCGTTACTCGATTGTCTTGCGTTTAGCTTGTGTTTGGCGCTTTAGCTATGGAAAGAGTCACCGAGTCCCGCATGACGAAAATTTCTGATGAAAATACAAATGGGAAATTCACCGAAGGCTGCAGTTTTTCGTTGTAGCGTAACATGTGCTCTGGTTTAATTAGACCGTGTTGTTCGACTTCGGACTGTGACATTGAACTTGCACGCCTGACATCAACTTGCGTGTTACGAAACGTTTTTATTTTTAAAACGTCTTGGCCTTTGCAAATGCCCTTGTTAGTGGCTAAAATCTCCGGCGACGTGTCCCGATTTTATTCTTGACGTGATGAGAAATATTTTTTGCTTAAGCCCCCATTCACAATAGGCCACTAGCGGAAACCCAAATTTGGAGGTCCGCTAAATTCGGACACCACAAAATGATATTTCGCGAGATTCGTCCAAGAATGAATTTTTTCTATTGGAATTAATTTTCAGTGTCCGAAAATCACGCGACTTTACCGTACTCAGCGACCTAGTATTAAAGCAAAGATACACGCTAAAGAGGACAAGAGTTCAATTCTTTACTAGCTACTATAAACCATGTGCTGGTGTTCAGTATTCTACACTTTTTTCATCAGGTGTGTTTGGCCTTCTAAAGCAATGTTATTGTCATTCTTTTCATTTGAATTGAAATTAAGTGCAATAAATTAACTGCAGAAATTCCCCAATGGCTACATTGCCTTGGCATCTCAAACTCGCCGTTATAAACAATGTAATGTGCCTCGTCTGAGGCCTGTTTGTGGACGTGATTATTAGCTTTTGTCTTTTGACTTTGGCGAAAAGTCAGAAATCTGACTACAAATAGTCACCAGTTGATTCTCAAACCATTTCGTTTTCTGTTCAAAAAATAATTGCAGGCAGTCTGATACACGCTGTAACAGACATGCACATGGCGCTCAGGTGGGCCCAATGCACTCATCAACTGGAACCATTCTCATACTTTTTAGTTAAAACAAAGCCAAGGAGCTAGCAACCTGACTCAAGGGTCTATAGCAGTGTGGCCCAGTTAGGCTTGGACTCAAGGGTCTATAGCAGTGTGGCCCAGTTAGGCTTGAAAGCACCTCGAGCACAGAAAGTGGCCACTTATCCCCCTACACTGTCTTTTCTGTCTTCTGTAAAGTCAAACAGACCATGGAACTCCTGTCTTTTGACTTGGAGTTGTAGACAAATTTTCTGACTTTCAGCCTCAGGTTACTTTTGTGAAATAAGCTAAGCCATCTGTAGATGGAACTCAAACGACCAAGGCCAAGTCTCATTGAGAAACATTATAAGCACTAATAGTCTGGCAGTTTGTAAACTTAGAAATCACATCTAATCTGAGTATGGAACGAGACTGAGAGCGACTTTATTAATTTAGTAAGTTAAGTGGCCCAAATCAAAAATTAGTTTTTGCACAAGGTGTGATTTTGTTGGCACTATAAAATATTAAGAAAGCTGAAAAAAGAAATTAACAAACCTGGATCTTGTCTGCCTGTTATGAGAAACCTAGGGTCATAGGGTGCTTTGGTGGGGGTAAAGGTCACATCCCGGTCAACTGGGTCCAGGCTGGGAGCAGTTATGGCCAGTGGTCCATCTTTGTGCTAGAAATCAAAACCACAGACCACAAGAGCTAAAAATGAGTACAAACTACTAAACTAACTAAGAACTAACTAATTCTGAAAGCCAAGTAAGACAGAGTACACCATGCAACTGATTGGTTTGAGTTAGAACTAACTGGCTTGTCATTTTAAGAAAAACCATTGTGGCCGGAAATGGTTTGGCAACTGAACACTAGGTGGAGATGCTAGATTGTACAAGGAAACCTAAAAACCTAAATTACAAAAAATATGACAATTCATCACACATCGGAAACTAAAGGGTGACACAAATCCTTTTTCTAACATGAGTTGAAAAAAAAAGCACAGTTAAAAGCCCATTTTCGGCAAAATCCTGATTTTTCAATCTAACTTCAAATTTAGAAAGCAAGCTGAGATGAAACGAGTAATCCATGGACAACATGTGACTAGGCTTGTGACTGGTCAACAAACTTTACTGGAGATTCAACTTGAAAACTGGCCAACTGTGTGGCGTGCTTCCAGTTTCCTGCAATGTGATTGGCTGATTCAACTCGAGTAAAATCTGGTGGACACAGCCTTCACTCAGAAACGCTTCAGTGCAACAATTGTAAAGAGACCACTTAGTGGCAACAGTGGAACAAGTTGTAACTGACCTTAGGAATGTAGGTGGCAACAGAGGGACAAATTGTAACTGACCTTAGGAATGTAGGAGAGCCACTTGAGCACCTTGTAGACACCACTGAAGTCATCGGGCGCCACCTGGTGAGATACACCATTGTGGTGCATAATCTGGATACCACCCAGCTGGTTATTACTGGTGTATACCTCACGGCCCAGCACCTATAACATACAAACAGCACATTTTATCAAAAGCCACAGGATCTCTCTAATTCTAGGCAAAAATACATCCAAGAATTTCGACTTTTCATTTTAAAAAAACTTCAAATACTTCAGTTGTAAATGAACACAATTGTTTAATATTTCCCGATAACTATCGTTCAAAACTTGGAAATGGCATTACAATTTGGTACTGCGTATTGATTAAAAAATCAGAAAATAAAATTTCATGTGTTTGCAATATTTTCTCCAAAACAAAATTTTTTTATTATATTTCCCCAAAAATAATTAACAAAATGGCCTTTCCTCTATTTCCCAAAGGCTCGCCACAACTATACGATCGTACAGAGCAACTCATAACAATATATTAGTAAACATTTCCTCGATATTTATTTTTGGTGAGAAGTAAAACAATAATCTAATCTTTCTTGTTTGCCATCCTGTTTGTGTGAAACAGGCTTAACATGGTGAGATTTTCACAAACAAGCAGTTCAAGAAAGCAACTGAATGCCTGGTCTTTGCTGTCAGATTGTAAAATATTGGAAACTGAGCGCACAACTATGTGAGTTCTTTCTACCAGAGGAAATGAACTTTTAATTAAAGGTTTATGCATTTCTCAGAAATATGATGTAACTTTATTACCTTATTGAGTGCCCCAGCTCCGGTCAATATGATGTGTGAGTTCTCCACCTGAATCACTCGCTGACCAAGGCGCACCAGGTAAGCACCGATACCGACTGACCGACACGTCACCTGTCAATCAAAACACTGACAAAAGTAATGAACACAAGGATACAAACTGAATCGAAACATCAGGCGCCGCCTATGTGTTGGCACCACCACCAAGTATCACCACAGCACCATCAACGGGTAGGCATCACCAAGTACTACCACAGTGCCACCGATGGATAGGCACCACCATTGAGTAACATCACAGCACGGACATGTGACTGTGTCATTACTTCAAACATTCCCACTAGAGGGGGCAACATTAATTAACCTGAATTTTCCACAGGGGGCATAGTGCTAGATTTTTATGTACTATGTCGGTGAATAAAAACCCTCGTCCTTGTAAACTAAATGGAAATATGTAATTATCAGTTTTTACAGTACAGGACAATTTATGCTGGAGATCACTCATTAAAAAATTAATATAAATTATTATCACAGATCCATCTCAGTGATACTCAAGTAGCACAATGTTGAAGAAAAAGCCAAAGTACGATTAGAAAACATG
The DNA here is from genome assembly GCA_002633005.1 of Phoronis australis. Taxonomy (NCBI): domain Eukaryota; kingdom Metazoa; phylum Phoronida; family Phoronidae; genus Phoronis; species Phoronis australis. Next base: position 562,761 of record NMRA01000015.1, read on the forward strand.
CTAAGGAATTACTGTATATCAAGGAGTCATTGGCCATTCAGGATCAGCATGCTACTGATTCTCTCAATAACATGCAGAGTTCAGTGACCCTGCAACTATGGTGATGACCTACTTACGTTTCCCTGTATCTCTCACTCTCATTCCACCACATGGATGTGACTTGAAAGAATATCGACACTTGTTGTCCTACTGTACATATCTTGATGATGTCTTGTTGAATAAGACAAAACATTGAGTTAACAAAATACTTCTTTATTTGTGCGGCAATTGTCCGTTTTCTAAATAAATCTATCTTTTAGTGTTACCAATAATTTGGACTTACCAAACTAATTGTAGGTATTTCATTGTAGGCCAGCGATGTTTCCCCAGCAATCATGCCTGACCCCTTCAGGTTTTCAACACCAAGACCTTCTTCAAATCCTAACAACAAATTAAACAAGGGAGAATTGATCACCCTAAAGAATAAAGACAAGTAACAAGAAATCTTTTAAAGACTATAAAGGTGATGTAGAACTTTATCAACAAATCTGTCAAACCAACTATCTTAAAAGCTATGGAATTTAACACAGAAAAAATAACAACTTCAGACACCTGTAGAATTTGACTTTTTATCAATCTGCTAGTAACTGGGTCACGTGACCATGTCTTTCCATTAGAATTTTACAAAAAAGAAAAGTACATTGATAGTAAGACAATAACATAACCAAATTTGCTGTAGTGAGGATAAAACCTCAAAAATGTTACAGTTTTCTAAATTTTTTATTTTTGTTTTATCCAACTATTGATTTTTTATGAAAATCATAGAACTCCTATTCCTGATAGCAATTCATGCAAAAGTGAACATTTAATACATTACAATGCCTAACAATGTCTTGGAAAAAAGTACGTGCAGCATAGTTATCTGAAACTTTCATCTGAATCTGATCTGCCATTTCAAAGATGTTCCATAGTTAGTCGAATTTGGACATTTTTCTAGGATGCTACAAACTTTTCATAAATCCAGTGATGAAACATCCACACAAATGGTAAATATGTTAATGTCATGGAGTTAGGAAAAGAAGTTCAAGCAAAATAGCCAAGATCTAGCAATTAGCAAATGACCACCGTATGGTGGAAATGAACTTGATGTTTTGGTACCATGGGAAGATAAGTATACGTCTGGGAAATTGTCTTTCTCAGGAAACATGAGTTTTGATCAATCATTTTCACAAAACACAATATACCTTAAAGAAGAAGTCATTCCAAACCACATTCTCCCAAGGCGTGTGGCAAGGTGATTGTTATATAACTGTTTAAAACAAAGATTACTGTTTTACAGTCAACCCACCTATTATGTCCAGAATCTTGTAGCGTGCTTCATCTCCGTCTTCAATAAGCTCCGCCCTCACTGAGTTCATGGTGCTCACCTTCTTGAAGTCCTCCGGAGTCAGATACAGGTACTTAAAGCCCTATGGGATAATGAAACAGATCACTGCATAGTTACATAAATTATACTTAGGTTTAAGAACAACTGCCTAAATTCTAATGTGGGCCACGCCTAGACTTATTTTTCAGAATTACCTGTAAAAACGATAACCGTACTTTCGATCAACACCATGTGAACGCCACAAATAAAACAGATTTGGGCAATTTCCCCATTTCATTTGAGCAAGTAGGCAGTTGTAAAAATCATTTTGATGGGAGGTAATCAACTTCAACTTCTCTTGCAGCTCCAAGGCAAATAAAAATGACTGTTCAACCCAAGTAGCACATATTTCTATCAGAACTTTGGGCTCGCACATGTTGCAAGACCAATACAATAATTTGACACTGACCAGCTGCAGTCACCGGGAATTTGAAACAAATCAACTATGAACAGAATAACAAAATGAAACTTACTCTTAGTAATTCTTTACATATTCCGCACTACAATATTTCTCAAACAGCTGATTACTTTGCAAAAAAATTAAGAAAACTTGCCAAATATTGTTTAATGACATCTAAACAGTAAAAAGCAAGCTATCAATAGACTCACATCGTCTTTGCCTTTTATTTCGAAATTTTCCAAAACAAAATTTCTCTTGTCCAACTTAATGTGCGAAGAAAAACTGTTACTAGGTATTCCCTTAGAGTATAGTACTTCAGACACTAACAAAGTGGAGCTGAACTTTAAATGTCTGTTTCTATGGCGACTGCATCAAACAACAAACCTTGTCTGGATCCTTAACATCCTCCCAGGCCACACGGAATAAATGTTTCACTTCCTCTGCCAGACCGATGCGCGCACCACTATTGGCTGATATGTAAACACGAGGGATGCCGAGGGTACGTGACAAGGCTGAGGCTCTCTAGTTAGGAACAAAACGAATATTACCTTTTTACTGATTTTGTCCAAAAGCACGCTTTCTTGAATTATATCAAATATTTGACTGTTGGTGACAAAAAAAATCTCATGTTGCAATTGACTTACTCTATAGCTAACCCTGAATGACATATAAAGATTGAGATAAAAATACTGAAAACAGAGATGACTGATTATGTAATATGCACTGATTATGTAATATACACTGATTATGTAATATGCACTGTTTACCAATTGCCATAGGTAAGTTGACATTGCTTGTGCCAATCTAATATCCCAACTACAGATTGAATCTTAATCAGAACAAGAGTTTGCAAGATCTATGTAACAGATACTGAATCAAGAGGCAAATGGAACAGCAATAAGTCACTCTTCTCAACACATTTGGATGACCTTGTCAATTTTGTTTTTAATGAGCTGCCAACTGTCCACACCATGATACTTAACAAATACTGCATGGAAACAGCAAAGCTTAAGAAGGAAAACCTGGGAAAACACAAAAATAAAACACCAAAACAGAAACACAGGACACAGTAGTTAGCTAAATATCAAAAATTTTAAGATCATTTTAGTTCACAAATATCCCCCACTTACATCAAACAACAAGTCTTCTTGGGGGCCAAACGATCCAATCTTGAACGTCATATCATTGGCAATGACAATAATAGACCGACCTTCAGGGAACTCGGGAGTCTTCAAGGTCATCTTCCAAGCAACCATTCCAATCTTGAAAACATTTTCATAAATTAAAAAATCACATTTCACATGAGAAACAAATCAGTTGAATTCAAACATCTGCAAAACATGGTTCCAATAAAAGTGTTGCAATCTGTAGCAAGATTTTTGTGTCTTGGGTTACTTTTTAGTCAATATTTACAAAAGCAGAGATAAACAAAGCAAAAAATTATGGCAAAGCAAGGTGTAAAATTTAAGCTCGAGTTCAATGACCATGATCTTATAGATAACCTTGGTCACATGACTACATGTCCCATGATCTTACAACAGTTAGTCTTGTTCACATGGTACATGCCTCATTCTCTCCCTGGATCCTATGTTGTTCACATAGCTTCTCTTGTCCGTCCAACACCAGCTCAACACACTCCCACACGTCATCATGGGTGGTCTCTATGCGATGACTTGCATCATGCTCTGACCACAATTTCAGCAGACACTGCAAGTCAAATATTAAACATTTTTCTTTAATTGTTAAAAGGTGATAATTAAGACACTATTTACAGTATGCGATGGAAACATTCCATTTTTGTTGAAATAAACAGTAACATAACATAACATATTATAAGCATACTAAGTCCACGCATGATAATTCCATACGACATCTAAGTTTAAACAGCCACTGAGGGTCATAACGCTTTGATAACCTCTCACCTGTCTAAACATCTCTGGAAAGTCGTAAACATAGGTTGTTCCCATAGTTTGTGCCTGGAACCTCTTGAGCTGCATATGGTCCTTAGTCACGTATGGCGTACTCAGCAGCAGACCGTGGAGAGGGCCTTGTTTGGCCCCATATGCTTGGAACATCACCTGCAGGGAAATTATGCAAAGTAAACTAATTTTGTAGCTGAACACGACAAAAATAAGGAAAAAAAGCAACATGGTAGCATGTGCAATTTTATTGATAATACTGTGTTGCACAACAAGTAGCCAGGATGTAAACAATGACAACACACTACAACTTAAGGAATTTCCACTAAATGAAACTTAATTCAATGTCATTATTTGTCAGATCAAGTGTACAGCCATCTAACCCTGTGACTCTGTGTTCACTAACACCAGTAAAAACTCATCATTACTGTCAAAATAGTCATTTTTGACAGGGTTGTAACACGTAGGTTTGAATGCTCGTGCTTTTTCAAAGTATTGTCAGATGACATAGAACTTGAACACTAATATGGTGCTACTTACCTTTTATGGCAAAAACAAGAAAATGAAAATTAATCTATTTCGCCATATCACATCCTAAACTAGCGAAATTTTACCGTACTTGTGTGAAAAACCTAATGAAGTCATGAGGTCACGTGCCTCGCTCACAATGCATGGCGATATACCGCAGAGACTTGATACACGATCTTACCAGACTCACACGATACAAGCCTTACAGAACCCATACCATTAACTTGATACATGATCTTACCAAACTCATACCATTGATCCAGAAGTACTGCTTTACATGTGACATTTTATCTGTTTAGTCACAGCTACAACTAAACAATTACCATAGCAACGCTAACAATAGCTTCCACCATAACATACAAAGTACGGTCATATTCACTCTACTGGTGATCTAACTACTTACTAAACCCTGAGTTTGCCTGATATTAAAAGAACAGACAACACTAACAAAGCCCTATCACAAAAGCTCTAATTTACATTCTAAGTTTAACAGGTATCCGAGACCAATTAAAATTACCTTGAACACATCACAGCCCTGGCAAACAGAGCAAGGCGGATCATTTGAACACAATGATGACATTGTAAAATGAAACAAAAATGCTAAAACACTGACATCATAACCAGAATCTGATGGTATATCAATACAGATTTTCTGTTCGTCGACTGGCTGAATATCAACAACTGAGTCGAAAGTTAGAGGATTGGAGGAGCCAGATATTCATCTACACCAAAATCAAGCATTGAACATTCCAGTGTCACACTGACAAGTGATGATTTTCCAAGTCACACCAAAATGAACAATGTGTGACCTCATCACTGCAAAACATGCTGAACATTTGCTGGAAGGAACATTTCTGACATAAAGTGCAAACATGCAAATAATAAACATTCATCTACTAAGACCAACAGTCAGTTATATTTTCGAAAAGTTCCTAAAAGTACATCCACAAAACTACTTCCATTTAGTGTTATAACTTTGTATCAAAATGTTAAGATTTTGAGTTGTTATTTCTTGAATATGTTAACAAGTGTCACCCAGACATGACAAGCAGTCGTTGACTGTACACCGCACCATTTATATGAGACAATCAAAGTTTGTGAGACTCATACGATTCATTGAGTTGAAAGACAAGCTATACTGCAGACGGAGTTAGTGCTCTTCTAATCACACAACGTTTTGGCATGAAAGTGCTTCAGATAATCATGATAATGATAATAATGATAGTAAACAAAATAAAAATATCAATTCTGTTACTGTGCAAAACAAAGCAATAGTACTGACAGGACAGTAAGGGACTAATTGTACAATAACAACAACAACAACAAATTTAACATTTCTTTAATTAATTTTACAGTAACAACATCCACCACCCATACCTGACTAGATCTGGCATCGTTCACTTCTTTATACATGGTGATGTCCAGGAAGTAGCCACTCTCATTGGTCAGAAACAAGCGGATAGGAATGCGTTCCCCACTAGGGGTCAGCCTGATAGTCATCTTGAGCTCGGCTTGTAACACGCGGAGTTTCCACAGTCGACTGCCGTAACGCATCACCATACTGCGAACAGTCTCTTCCAGCTGAGCCAGCAAAGAGAGAAAGAATAAGATACAAACTTTTTAAGACACTACCACGAGTTTTCACAAATATGGTGAAGGTTATCAACTGCCTTTTCGTCATACATAATATTGTTTAAACAAAATCTACAATTCAAATTAAGGTCACCCTTAGCTATGTCACAGTTAAGATACAAATTGTGAAGAAAACTGGAATTTTTGGAGAGAGAGAATCTAATTGAAAACATTGCGAATCACTGAATGTTTTCTTCATTTACTCAATTTGAAAGAATCAAATTTTCTAAAATATGGCAAAATCCAATGACATTTTTTTGCATGGCTTGCTCAAAAATCTGAATGAAGACAATAACAGAATGTGATGATTTTATAGATATCATTTTTCTTCAAAGGAAAACAATTACGACCCGTATGTCACCAAATAGACATCAACTATTTCATAATTCTCCCCTTTGACCTCCTGACCCCATCTCAATCCCATCCTGACCTCTGATCAACAGTGACTCACCTTGGCTGGGTCCTCTAGTGTAAGTGTGGGTACAAAGTTGAGAAAGATGTGATTACAGTCAGTCCTGCGAGCCTGGTGGTGCGTGAAAGCAATCTCTAGCGCATCCATGGCTTCTAGCAAAGTTTTTTCACTCTCGTTATGAACATAGTCAAATGATGCCTCCTTGGTGACCAGGTCTGAGTGACGAATGATGATACGCACAAAGAACCGGTAGTCAGTGACCTCTTGATCCTTGGCAGCTTGCTTTAAAATACAGTAAAATAGTAGTGTAATATCCACATGGGCAGTTCTATGCAAATCTATCCAGCTATTTAAGCTAATGCATCAAATACAGAGTTCTCTGGTTCAGGACTCAACCAAATGTTTTACAATGCACTACAACTTTGCACTGACAACGGTTTTTTGGACATTGTTAATGAGCTTACAAACTGACCAATCACTTGCAAGCCAATTGAGAGATGAACATGTAACTTTCCATCAATCTGTCCTCTGAAATACGTACATAACACTTCAAGGTATCCATAACAAACTTCGCATGCCAGACAGTGACCATGCAAAGAAAGCACACAGAATGGCTGACTTGTCATCACAGAATATAATGGCTGCCAGTGATCCAAGTTTGCCTTCGAAATAAAATACCAATTTGGTAGGCCTTGAATAACAATTGATTGACTTTGAGCACACAGCCAGCTAACTAATGTAAAGTTCAAAAAGACCACTTCGTTACCTTTGCCTTGCCAAGATAAAGATGCATTTTGTGGTTGGGCACAGGTATAGCCTCTAACACAAAGTTCCTCATTCTATTCATTTCTAGTTGGAAGGCCAGAGCTGGCTCAAGATGGCGGTAGATACGATCCTCGTAGAACTGCAAGGACAATAATGAGACGAGTAAAGTCAGATGATAATGCATAAAGACCGGATAAATAACCTGAGAAAGCAATACAGTGTGTCGAGCAATAGGGTGCGTCGAGCAATAGGGTGCGTCGAGCAATAGGGTGCGTCGAGCAATAGGGTGCGTCGAGCAATAGGGTGCGTCGAGCAATAGGGTGCGTCGAGCAATAGGGTGCGTCGAGCAATAGGGTGCGTCGAGCAATAGGGTGCGTCGAGCAATAGGGTGCGTCGAGCAATAGGGTGCGTCGAGCAATAGGGTGCGTCGAGCAATAGGGTGCGTCGAGCAATAGGGTGCGTCGAGCAATAGGGTGCGTCGAGCAATAGGGTGCGTCGAGCAATAGGGTGCGTCGAGCAATAGGGTGCGTCGAGCAATAGGGTGCGTCGAGCAATAGGGTGCGTCGAGCAATAGGGTGCGTCGAGCAATAGGGTGCGTCGAGCAATAGGGTGCGTCGAGCAATAGGGTGCGTCGAGCAATAGGGTGCGTCGAGCAATAGGGTGCGTCGAGCAATAGGGTGCGTCGAGCAATAGGGTGCGTCGAGCAATAGGGTGCGNGTGTCGAGCAATAGGGTGTGTCGAGCAATAGTGTGTCGAGCAATAGTGTGTCGAGCAATACAGTGCGTCGAGCAATATAGTGTAATAGAGTGTGTCAAGCAATAAAATGTCAAGCAATAAAGTGTGTAAAGCAATAAAGTGTGTAAAGCAATACAGTGTGTCAATCACTGCAATCGTAAAGGGCTGATGATGATGTTAATATTGGATCTTCATCTAAGAGGTCTGATTATTAATCACAAAGTGCATACACACTGGTAATTTCCGTTGATCATAATTCTTAATATAGCACACAACATACTATTCGCCATATTCTTAAATTTTTCCACAAAAGTAAAAATTAAGAACATTTCAGTCTATTACAACCATGGATTGCAGTAAATTTCATATTTTTGCTAAATTAACATTATTTACAAAAAGTTAATCAGCCTTTGAAAAATGGAACGTCACCAAACATGGAACGTCACCAAACATGGAATGTCACCAAACATGTAACGTCACCAAACATGGAACGTCACCAAACATGATACATCACTAAACATGGAACGTCACCATACATGGAACAATGGAGAATTACCACATCAAAAAAGTCAAAGTTTAGTACACACAGACAAGAAACAAAAAATTATTAAAAATTCCAAAATGTAGGACACTTGGCACTGCTCAACTGATTACACACAGCAGACACTAATAATCAGGCAAAATAACTGACTATTCCCATTGCAATGGATGATTATGAATACAAGTCATCATCAGAAGGCATAAGAGTGACGCGTTATGACAAGTCTTTAGATGTCACAAGGGGAACACAGCACACATAGAGTGATGCATTATGACAAGTTTTTATATGTCACAAGGACAGCACACACAGAGTGATGCGTTATGACAAGTCTTTAGATGTCACAAGGAGGACACAGCATTCTGTGGGATGACTGAAATATATTGTAACAACCACTCAGGTAAAGATCTCACCAAGTCTCGGGCTCTGTACGTAAAGTATTTGGGCCATTCTCGCCTGTACATGCACACGAAAGTCAGACGCCGTATGCCCTTCTCTTTCAAAGTTTCTCTCTGCAAAAACACAGACAAGGCAAGCTATTACAGAACACCATTTAACACTAGTTACACACAGAGTCACTGATGATGTCAGACACATGTAGACAAGTCTGGTCAGTTTAACTGAAATAGATCCCTGATGAGTTTGGCTGGTTCTTTGCTACACCATAATTTTTACGACCAACAGTTCATGGTATAGTCACAAGAAAGTAGAAAGTTATTCCATTTCAGACCAGAAATAGCTGCCTTACACCTAAGTAGCTTGAACTTTCTAAAATCATAACTGAAGTTATTTTGTGAAGGTGAACAGAAGTACAATTTCACACCACCAGGTGGCAGCATGGTCACATGATCAGGCTTGCACATCTTTCATAATTACTTGGTTATGTCAGGAGCATTATGAAAGTCCAATTGCAATTACTTGACTTCAGCACGCAAATTTTTGAACGGTTAATTTTAGAGAAACCGGTAATCACAAAACAAATACCAAATCTCGTACCGTGAACTTCAGTAGGTTATCCCAACTCAGTTTATGGGCACCCATTCAGTTGTGACGCTGTCTTTTACTCATTATAATACCTGCATCAAGGTATTGTATCTTTCTTTTAGTGGTAAAAAATGAAATCATGATATTCCAATATAGGGTATGTACCATGACAATCACACCAGACATTCCTGTGCCCAGCTGAATGAAACAGTTCCAAATAGGGACTCAGCCAAGTTCCTTAAATCTTTTATGTATTTACGCCATTCTTTACTCAAAAATCTCATCTTTTTCTGTCATTTTATCTTAATTATGAGCTCCTCTTTAACTGCTAAAAAATAACTAAAACCTGAGCACTTAGTTCAATGAAAATGAATAGGGACTTAGTCCTTAAATTAGGGCATTGCATGAAAAGATCTCACTCTCAACTTGTATCAAAGCCAAAAATTGAATTAATGATTAACCTAGAACAGCATGAGAAAGGACAATCAGTGTTTTCACAAGCCAACAAATAAAAAGTAGATTTAGGGAACTTAGTCAAGTCCCTATTTGGGTCTCTTTCAAGCAACAGGGCAATAGTATCTAGGAGTAAACATTTGTGATGCTGCCCTAATCACATGGGGATGCGTTGAAGGAATGCAACAGCTTGGTGAAAAATTCTACGGCATTCAGTTTCGGGGTCAGTTTCATGAAAGTGACTTAAAGCTTAAGACAGAAATTTGGCCTTATGCTCCCCCTTTACAATTGGTGAAAAAAGCTTAGCTAAGTAATTATGAGCGCATCACAGTCTAGAAATAATAATTAGAAATTGTGTCCAAAACTAGTAGTTTTATGTGTTAAGTCTCAGAAACTTTGTATTTTACCTCAAATGAGATTTAATTATTTTGCAGAGTGCGGAGGATAAGACCAAATTTCTGACTGAAGTCAAAAGACAGTCACTCTTATTAAAACAGATCCCTGATTAAGATTTCTTTACCTTAGAATCACAGAAACTTTGGAACATAGCAGCGTGTTCTTCATCATTGTCGTGACTACCAGCAACGTTTATGGCAATATTGGCGATGTGAATAGGCTCCTCTGACAAAGGCTATAACAAAAACAGTAACCATGGTAATAAGCTATTTAAGTGAAAATTTAAAGGGACACACAATCTGTGAACTGACTTTTACATTTATACAGAGTTCACAAGTAACTTTTTATCAATTGGTAAATATGATATCTGAATCAGTTGACTGAACACTTGTTTAGACTCAGTAATCATGAGATTATTTACCACTTTAAACATTTGCTGCACGTTTACGTATAACAGTCACATGCCAAATGTAGAAATTACGGCCAATCAAATATGATCACCGTAAGTTAGAGCTCTCACGGTATTAAGGCAACCCTGTTGGCAGATTTGAGAGCAGATGAGGTAGAACATGTGATCAGACGTCCAATGACCAGAGCATTGATTGGTTGGTCAGACATTCTAACCAGCAGCCATATGTATAAAAAAATAAAAAATAATTGCAGGCGGTCTGATACACGTTGTACCAGATGTGCGCAGGCCTCTCATGTGGGCCCATTGCACTGATCACCTGAAAATATTTTATGCTTTATTAATATATGGTTAAAACCGAGCTGAGGAGCTAGAAACCTGTCTCAAGGGTTTAGCAGTGTGACCTGGTGGGACTCGAACCCACGACCTCGAGTAAAGAAAGCGGGCACTTATCAACCAGGCCACACTGCCTCCAGCGGCCATACCATTGAGACAGTTTTTCAGATGACAGATCATTATCTGATCAGATTACAAGATGGTGTTGTAGAAGAGCATTTATGTTTTGCCCGATTTAATACTGAATGGTCTTTGTTTAACAGTAGTAATGTAGGTACATTTCAAAGGTGACTAATAGTCATTACGAAATTTTAGACCGAGGACAACTACACAATGCTTATTCTAACTACTCTCAACAACCTAATTAATACACAATTCAACAGGATCTTTTCCAGCCCAGAGACAAGGGAGAGACTCTCACTCCAATAACACTTCTCAGCAAATATAAAGCAATAAACCATTCGATAGGGGGAGAATAGTAATTGACATTCCTCAAACTGAACTGGGACGATATGATGTACACAAAAGTACAGGCCAGGACTGGTTAATCACATAACTCCAGATAAACTGCCACGAGATGGCTCTGAAGTTATCGGCCAAGGTCCAAAATGTCTGAAAATTGATTTCTTCCAAGCTGTTACTACTTACACGATCATTTTAAATTATAAAAACAATCAGAATATGAAACTTGAAACTGTAACCATGACAACTAATAGGCAACTGATAAATGGATGGACAGACAGACAGACAGAGAGTCCCACAACCAACTTTGTCTGACGTGTGCTATAAGCAGCGGCACAACACTTGTTGTTTTATTCACCTGGAAGCACAAAAGCATGGCAGAGATGAGATCAAAGCCAGGCAACAGGATGTGACTTGTACAAAACACCAGGACATATGAGTAGACTATAAGTATGGCTATCAAACTCACAATAATAAACGTGTAACAAAATAAAGAATTAACACCATGTACACGAGTAAGCCCAGACTAACATCCAACGAGAACCACTCTCAAAACAAACAAAACTAAAACAAAAGATAAAACAACAAAATGGAGGATTATTAAAATGAGAAGTATTCCTTGGTCAAGACGCAGGGAGAGGTTTTGTGCCATGCAGACTCGCTAGAAGCAGACGAGACTTTTGCCATTCCTTTTTTAATGAAACTCAACAATAAATCTTTCCACATTTCAAAATTTGGTGCACTTCTTTTAGAAATGATGTCCCTTAGTCCGACGAGAGAAAACGAATAAGTTTGATATAGGTCTACACTATCAAAATTATACACGAAATGGAAAAAGCCTTCAGTAGAAAGGCAAAAAAAGAACTTTGAATTTAAACAATTACCAAGTTCTTGACAGGTTCTATCCCAAAAGAATGTATGGAAAAGAATGTCTACAACAAAAACATAATTGCCATTAATTGCTAATCACACGTAACTGCTTTTCGACATCACACACTTTAAACTGATTATGACTATTCTAGTGCCCATATTCAAAACAAAACAGTAAATTTGAAAGTACGTAAATTAAGACAGACTTCGACAGAACTTTGCCAAACTTGGATAACCATTTTGCCAGAATTATTTGGCAGTTGAGTTGAACTTTTGCAGCAATAACTGTTTTTGCCAAACTTTCGCGGGAGTGTAATGTGATGCACTTGTGCCCAGTGAAATGTGATGTACTTGCGCCTAGCCACTAAATGTGACGTTCTTGCGCCTAGCCGCTAAATGTGATGTACTTGCGCCTAGCCGCTAAATGTTATGTTCTTGCGCCTAGCCGCTAAATGTGATGTACTTTAGTCTAGCCGCTAAATGTGATATACTTGCACCTAGCTGCTAAATGTGATGTTCTTGCGCCTAGCCGCTAAATGTGATGTTCTTGCGCCTAGCCGCTAAATGTGATGTACTTGCGCCTAGCCGCTAAATGTGATGTACTTTAGTCTAGCCGCTAAATGTGATATACTTGCACCTAGCTGCTAAATGTGATGTACTTGCCGCTAATTCTTCATTAAATGCAGCTGCATGTGGATGCAGCAATAACTAAGTAATTTTGTTGGCATTTAGCCAAAATTGAAATGGATTCCAGTAGAAAATAAATGGATACTGAGTCACAGTTTTATGCGTAAAAACAATCGCACGATGCAACAGCACCCTCTCTGATTCTGCAGTATTTACCCACAATGCTGTGCCCACTGCTGCCACATTAACCACTATTTTACTACGATTAGTAATAGCCATTTGTCATTCTAATGCCAGTAAAGTTTCATTCGTCTACTGCAGAGCAAGTTGCAATGCAGACAAAAAAATTTTTGAAGATCTGAGTTAAGTGAGACAATTTGTTGTTCACTTGTGCAAATTGGCTTTCCTAAGTTTTGTAAATTAGGTCAACCATATGTGTTTTTATACCTCACAAGAAGAGAGTTGAATCCGGGATGTGGGAATTGTAAGACAATAATAACAGAAGTATTTCGACATGCAGTGACATCCCTACATAAGCTATAAATTTGGAATGACGAGATGATAAGCGAAACACTCAGAAACTGTAAAAAAGCACATGACCGTACATTTGAAAAATTATCAAGCACACCAAAATTGAAATTTTCGAAATCACCAATTCCAGTAGCAATTGAATGTTTGGGGATGAAGCCAGGAAGGCTCTGTGCTCAGAAATTTCCAGTTAACAGCCCTTCTCCAGTAACTTGTGTATCAGTATCAGAACTCTACTCTCAAAATCCTACTATGGCACCAAGAACTAGTACTATGATCTAAGATACAATTTTGGCAATTTAAGGCATAATTTGGACCACAAGACAATTTTCGTTTTCCCATTTTTTCATAAAAGACAAATCAATGCTGTTCCATGTTCATAGACCCCACCAGACCATGTGGCTACCCAAAACTTTATGTTGGCAACTCTTGAAAAATTAAAAAGGACAAATTTGGCAACTATTTTTGTCCAAAATTGTTGAGATTTTACCGCAGCTGTGTTTAATATCCCACAACAAGCAGATGCGAGTTACTATTCCACAAATCATGTGATCAATCTTACCTTATCTTGCATTACTCCAAAACTAGATGTGGTCAAGCTGGTATCTAGACACGCTTGGTCGGTCAGTGTGAAACGGTCCATGATCAAATCAAAGTACCTGAAACAAAACATTTGTTTGTCAAATCAAAGAATAATTATTTATTTTAAGCAATTGACATGTCCCCCACCTAAATGCAAGTTTGCAAAACAATTTTACTATCAAATATTGCTCCTAGGGGAAAAATAGGCACCGTTATTTATTATTAGTAAGTATTCTATCAAATAAGGCAGAGCCCAATATGAGAGTGTGCAGATTAGTGAGTAATGAGTAATGGACCAGGGCTCGACATTAACTTTTATCTTAACTTGTCCAGTCGGAAGAGTAGAAATGAAATTTACTTGTCCTGACCTATAAGACACTAGTCCAAAGGTAATTAAACTCAAATTGTACTTTCCAAACATATGTGACTGTCGCACATTACACCTGTCTGCACAAGCTCAATAAACGTGTGTAGTATTTGGATTTCACCAGTGAACACGCTACTAGTTTAGCCTGGCTTTTCAATTCAGTTAATATATGTTTTTCATAAGCTGCTGAGTGAGCCGTCGACCATTTGTGACTTTCCAAAGTGTTGATCCTGAACACATCTGACCCAGACGCAAGGGATAAACTGTTTTCGTCAGCGCATTTTATTTGTAGTCGCTATCGTACCAAAACCAGTCAAACAGTCAAGCTCCTCCTTCCATTTCGGAAGGAATTCCTGTTTTTGTTTATTGGTTTCATACTGTTGCTTGGTGGTTTCACGCCCTTTGGTTTGGTTACCAGTTGCAAGATAAGAACTCCTTGACTTGAAAGCATACGCTAACTAAGTATCTATTTTGATATTGCAACTGAAGCCACCGGCGCAGATGACAGTTTCCACACATGTCATGACAGTCGAATGTCGTTAAGTTTTATTAACACGTGCTAGCGAGTTTTCGCGACTACACGTGAGTCTTACATGTAAATCAAAAATTGTAACGATCAAGTGTCAAAATGTGTTGACGAGCAAATGATTGAAATTTGACTTTCCGTACTCGTCCGCGTTACCGCCCAGGGTGCTTAAACTGGGAATCTAAAAAACAGTGCGTGTGCGGTAAGCCAAGCATGGGCGGTCAAAGTCGAAAATTTTTCAAAGAGTTGTTGCTTACTGCACAGAGGACCGATTTTACCCTGACGGAGCTACACTGACGTCAGACTTCAAGCATATCAGTTAAAATATAAGTTGGGGGATTGAAGTACCGGTCTTCGACGGCCTGCGCAAACGATACAGTGGCGTCGTGATCCTGAGTGTGATTGGGTGTTTACGTACCTAAAGTATTCCTACAGGCAGTCGTGTGTTCTGTAGGGCAAGTTTCTTGAGAATAAAGACAGATTAAACAAGATTACGCGAAATACTGCCGTGTATTTAAATTGAGAACACGTCACTTTGGCTAGAACTATTCGAATGCAAGTGCCTCGGATCGTGTCCAATCATGAGATCCTGCATAATCAAAACAACACCTTGGCGATTTGCGCTACATCTTACCGACACTGATGACTAAAAAATGAGTAATCACTGCTACGAAGGAGTTCTGATCATTCAGATTTACTATAGTTTCCAAAAATTCACTTAGTTGTCCTCTCGGACAAGTTGCTCGGCCGTGAGCTTGTCCGGACCAACAAATTGGTTGTCCCGGGCAGTCGGACTACAGTTAATGTCGAGCCCTGGTAATGGACAAGCACACAAAATCTACAAAATAGCAGAATTTGTCACGATCGTGATCCATGGAAAGCACTGTTTCCACAGAATGGTATATTTCGCCACTAGAACTATTAGGGTATATTTCGCCACTATAACTATTAGTGTGTGGACCTCACTTGTAATCAGTCCGAGTCACACAGAAGTAATACTAATATGTAAATGTTTAAAACATGCTGTGTGTAAAGAGATCGCAATAAGTCACACTTCACTTGAGATAAATTTGACAAATGCTGAAAGTCACTAACAATTTAAGAACTTTCCCTTTCATTGTGATTTACATAGTCGTCCTATGTCTAACTAGAACCTCACAATTAGTATTCCTCTGTCTAACTAGAACATCAAAATAGTAGTCCTCTGTCTAACTAAAACATCACAATAGTGGTCCTCTGTCTAACTAAAACATCACAATAGTGGTCCTCTGTCTAACTAAAACATCACAATTAGTAGTCCTCTGTCTAACTAGAACATCACAATAGTGGTCCTCTGTCTAACTAGAACATCACAATTAGTAGTCCTCTGTCTAACTAGAACATCACAATAGTGGTCCTCTGTCTAACTAGAACATCACAATTAGTAGTCCTCTGTCTAACTAGAACATCACAATAGTGGTCCTCTGTCTAACTAGAACATCACAATTAGTAGTCCTCTGTCTAACTAGAACATCACAATAGTGGTCCTCTGTCTAACTAGAACATCACAATTAGTAGTCCTCTGTCTAACTAGAACATCACAATAGTGGTCCTCTGTCTAACTAGAACATCACAATTAGTAGTCCTCTGTCTAACTAGAACATCACAATAGTGGTCCTCTGTCTAACTAGAACATCACAATTAGTAGTCCTCTGTCTAACTAGAACATCACAATAGTGGTCCTCTGTCTAACTAGAACATCACAATTAGTAGTCCTCTGTCTAACTAGAACATCACAATAGTGGTCCTCTGTCTAACTAGAACATCACAATTAGTAGTCCTCTGTCTAACTAGAACATCACAATAGTGGTCCTCTGTCTAACTAGAACATCACAATTAGTAGTCCTCTGTCTAACTAGAACATCACAATAGTGGTCCTCTGTCTAACTAGAACATCACAATTAGTAGTCCTCTGTCTAACTAGAACATCACAATAGTGGTCCTCTGTCTAACTAGAACATCACAATTAGTAGTCCTCTGTCTAACTAGAACATCACAATAGTGGTCCTCTGTCTAACTAGAACATCACAATTAGTAGTCCTCTGTCTAACTAGAACATCACAATAGTGGTCCTCTGTCTAACTAGAACATCACAATTAGTAGTCCTCTGTCTAACTAGAACATCACNACATATCTTATCTATACAAGAGAAGGGCAGTCAAAAGCGAAAGTCTTGCTTTTCTACCAGTAACTATGAGCATTGAGTACGAACGTCAGAATTGTGAACACCTAATAAACATGTGAGTATTGTGAGCTATGCTCCTGTCACAATGAAACAGCTTCATTGTCACAAAAGAGCACTCATATTTGAACAGTGTACCAGATAAACATTGTCAGAATGGAGACAGTGTGCTGCATGTGAGTTGAAGATCACTCACTGCAACAAATTGTGAGCGTCTTGCTTATCTGAGCACTCGTCAAAGACATGATGGTGATTGACGGAAAGGTTAATAATTAAGACCCTAGAAAACTGTCCAAGTTTGGATTATGCGGAACATCTTAGTTATCTCAGACTGGGTTCAAATGAAACTTTCAGAAACTATGCTTCACGCACTGTTCTTCAAAATGCAAACGGGAATTGTTTTTAAAATACTCTGATTTTGCATGAAAGGCTATCAAATGACTTTAAATTTACGATTTTCACAAAAAATATAAAAACGAAATTAAAATGGCAATGAAATGATGATCTAGAAAACTGTAAGAGCATTTTTGAACATTTTGTAAATATTTCACATAATACAGACATGTCGATAAGGTCCTACATAAGTGCGATTGCACAAATTTGAGCTGGGCACATTTCCAGCATGGGCATTTGATAGTGAACATTGAGAAAACTAAGCAACAGGAGTTGGAATAAAATAGGCAGCCAATTGTCAAGGAAACAAAACAGGGGCGTTAACTGGGATAATCCACATAACATGCGATTGTCTGCTGCCTAGAGCAGACAACCCAAAGAACAATAGCAACAACAGGCAGTCTCAATCTGGGTTCAGGCTTTCAAACAAGAATTCAGAAGAGGTTGCTCTGTAAGAACACAAATCTTAAAAGCCAACATTCAATCAATGCCGTCACAGAGACAATATGCACAGTGAGGTGATTTCAAATGACAATCGCACATAATAAATGAATTCAGTTTGTTTTCACATGGTACATAAATAATTAGAGAAAAATATAGAAAATGCATTAAGTCTGTGATACGTAAGTAATGATGCTACAGTCTCAATAATGCAAAAAGTTCTAAACTAAGTAAAAAGTATTTTGAAGTCTAAAAGCAGAAGGAAGCTATGTCTACTAAAACATTATATTTGCCAGGCTGTGCCTTTGGCCTGTTGTTACCTGCACAACAAAAATCAACTGTACTTATAATAAATAAAATAGATTATTAATCTTCAACTTTAGCTAACAATTCACACTTTTAGATGTCTAATACCAAGCTTGCCCAAGCACTTTTAAGCAATGCTCTCTTAAGCTATAAGATCTTCTAACCTTGAATGGTGCGCTTCATTTATGCTGGAATAATGATTACCAAGTTTAGGAGGCAAAGATTCTTTAATGTGTAAAGCTTGTTACTAGACTAATTAAGCATTAGTATACTTTGGTGACAGCCTTCCTTTAAATATGCCGTGATGAAAATCTCAATGAGTTTGTTGCATTCAAGTAGGCGACATAAAATTGTGTGAATGGTGTTTAATTCATGAAACAATTGTCCAATCACAGACTTAGACAACGTCAACTGCTGTGCTTACAATTGGATAGTTGCTTCATGTATTAGACTTATACCACAAGTTTTTATTTCACCTGAATGCATAATGTCAGATTTTCAACACTACGTATTACATGGTTCCCACGCTTTCTTTTCCCAATAAAGTACTTTTCAACCCAAGTTCAAAGTCTTTTCAAGAATGTTTGTGCACGTATACCTCTATCAATGATTTAGATCACACAATCAAACATGCCCATCAAATGTTCAGGATTTTTCAATTAAACGACGTTGTCCGCAGCGATGACTGACTTTTGGCACACTTGGTGAAAGATTGTTAAATAAAAAGTATAAATGATAACTTTGCAACAGAACAGAATGAATATTCAGAATCGAGCACTTTTCAAGGTTGATGTCAAGTAGTTTTCAAGGTCAATAGTCAAATTCAAGGTGTGTGGGAGCCATGTATTAAGCACTGTGCAAGTCTTGGGAATTAATCAGACAAGAAAGTAAGAAATAATGTGCTGCCTAATACGAAACATGCCCTGGTGACACAGTAAAGCACAAAGTTGTTGTTCTTTTTACGGATGAGAGAAATCACATTCACAAAGGATTGTGGGATACCGGTCAGATGTATGCATGATGTGTAGACTGAAATAATTTCATTTTTAGTAATATTTCAAGTAACCAGACTTTCAATTTATCATAAAATTGAATAAACTGGTAGCATCTATGCAAAATGAATTTCAGGCTTATAGTAGATGATGGGCTTAACGTGCTCTGGATTACGTATTTGAGGACACGTAGCCTACAAATCTATGTTCTGGGATGTGCATGCATCACCTTTCATTCCGTAAAAAGATCAATGGGGCTACTATGCACGTCTTTCAAAATGCGTTATTGCTGTGGCATGCCAAGCTTGTTCTCAGTACAACCTTGGAAACAGTGGTAACCAGCTGAGCATTGTGCAATATGAGTAATAACCCTGTAGACAGAGTCGTATTTGAGATATATGCTTTGGCCAAAGTTGCCCATTTCTGTGCAACCCAACCATGTTTCTGGCTGTTCCAACCATGTCTCTGGCTGTTCCAACCATGTTTCAAGAAGATGATATTATGTCAGGCTCTGACATTTTGAGAACGAGTTTGATGAGATGGGGCATTTAACAAAAATATGTATTTAATATTTAGATTTCATTCTTTCCACAAACTCTAGGATACCACTTCAATAAAAAAATCTGTCCCACGATGTTGTATTATGCATTGCAACATTAAATTCAGTTAATGACTCCAAATGCATGCCTTGCTTATTAAGTAATACCATAAAGTAAGAACTCCTCAACGGGTCATAGACAAAAGTGAACATTGCGCACGAGAGGTTTGCCCCATGCAGAACAGAGCGCCATCTGGTTTAAACTGGGTAATTCAGTACTTTTGCTCGAAAAAGCACTATCAATGGCTTGAGTCAATAAAATTACTCCTGTCATTTGCCATCAAAATTTGCAGCAATTCACGTGTGAAAGTCTCGCGGCATCTAATCTATATTTCTCTCAGCCTGGAAATAAAAAATTTGAAAAGACCTTATGAAACGCGGATGGCCAAGGTTATGTACCACCATGTTTGTATATCCATGACCAGACACTGGACACACAACTCAGTCATTTGTTACTAATGCAACCAGTGCCAACTCACTATATTTTTGATAGCTAGTCTTATAATTACACCACATATTACCGCCAGGCAATATTGTTCACATTCATTGCACACGCAGACATTTGGTTCATTATGTATTTTTGGTGAGTGGTGATTCTTTCATCATCTCTAAAATCTATTGGTCTATTTCACCAAACTCTCGCCTATTTAAATTCATTGGCACAATGTTTCGGTCGATCATTTCTCCGGCCATCTTCAGTAAATATTGTTATAGCATTCTCAAAAGAACGAGCACTCACAGTGGTCAATGATGAACACTTCTTTTCCCATAGCGAAATGACAAACCAAAACGTGCCAAATGTGAATAGGCGAGAGGTTGGCGTAAACAGACCAATAGATTTTGGAACTGATGTAACCACATCACCACCTCAAAGCAGTTTTACGAAGACATCCATTTATTACCAGCAGAAACTATTTTTGTGCTCTGAAATACTGCCTGCCACATTACATAAGGCACATGGGGTTTTCCTTAAAAACTGCCATTTTCTCCTTGGACCTGGTATATATTGCGCAGTGCCAAATATACGCAGGGATGTACATTATTTTTATATGACTTTTGGTTCAAAACTATACCATCTGCCAAATACATGTCTCAGATTTATATATGGGAAGTCTTATAAATTCCAATTTTCTTACATTTCGCTTGAATAGCATTTGCTTGGTATTTTGAGCAGACCCAATTTAAAGCCTGATGGGGCTTCAGAGTGCGCGGGGCAATTTTTCATATCGGTATGACACATCAAGGAAATTATGGTATAACTAGGCATTGGAACCTCATGTCAGTTTCATAGCTTAAACAACCTACCGTTTTTTCTGATAGATCCACCTGAGAAATGACAATACTAAGTGTAACTACTTCACTCTAAGGATAGGAAAACTAATGACAGTCCTTCAGAACTTTCACAAAAAGAATGTGTAGTCGGAAATGTGATGTTTCTATTTCTAAAGGCTGATTTACCATGCCACAGATAATCAAAATTTCACCAGGGCTTGGGACCACCAAATTTTACTCAGAACAAGACTTAGTTCCAAAATGACCAATTGCATGGCCCCCTTCGAGAATTTTTTTCAATTTCTTGTAATGTGATTGGCCAATTTACAAGCCAAGCCTTGAGTAAAGGTTGTTGGTCACACAAACCAAGTGTTGTTTCATGATACCTGTAGAACAAATTATGCTTAGAAATAAATAAATTTCTGTTGAAATTTTGAAAATAAAATGAAATAAAATTCTATAATACACACAATATTGCATGCAAAATAGTAAAGATTTACTATTAACAAACTATACATTTAAAGCACCAAAAACACTGAACAACTAATTTTTTCTTTACAGACAACCAAAGAAAGAGAGATATTAAAATTCTAAGTTTTGGTTAAAACATTTCAATGTCAGCATAAGTTCATTTCTGAGAAATCAAAAAAGATTTCTTTGAACAAGCTGCAGCACCATATGGTGACTCCTGTTGAGCACAACATTAACATTGCCAAGGGACATTGTTAATACTGAGACCGCAAGGAAAATACCTAATTTAAAGAAAAAAACATGACATTCACTGATTTAATGTGTTTTTCATATGACGCCCAAGGTTTAAACTTGGTTATCCGTGTTTGAAGGTCAGTGATGAGTGTTCTGGGTATGCCATGTTTTTGATGAGTCACCTTCGTATGAAGGGTGAAGGAGTGCATCCCAGGTGACTGACAAGTAGAATATAGACTGATGTTTAAAAAGTTGTGTGAAAGGGTTGGGGGTATACAAAAATAATTCAGGTTACACTAAAAACAAGTTGTATCAACAATGAAACAAAGCGACTGATGGGCTAAAACCTTATGAAAGCACCAATTAGCAAACACAACAGAAAGCAAGACAACTTACTTAAAGTATTGCCTGGAAACAAAAATGGAGAGAGATGCATTAGTGGTGGCCATAAGATCAAAGTTTGTCACCATCTTCGCTAATTGCAGCTAAGATTCTGCAATTGGACTGAGTTTTTATTGCAATGTTTTTAAAAATCCCACCAGATGACCAAATATCATAATGCTGTTTTTGCCACACAATACTGTTGATGTGCAGTAGTCACCAATAGATGTCCCAGATTTTGAGCACCAGTAATGCCAATTGTTATTCGGAGGAGAAAACTGGTTCTCAAAATGCAGGACTCCTGTAAGTGACTATTACTAAATGAGAACCACTGTTTATCAACACGCATAGCCATCATAAACCACCCTCGTCAAAAATCTTCAATTTGGGACATGATATGTCAGACAAGAGGAATTATGATTTGTTGATTTTTCTCTCATAAATATCTTTTTTCAGAAAACAAGTCGCTTCTTTTTAACATCTGTTACCAAGCAACACTTGGTCAAATTTTGAACATTTCCAGGAATGTAACGAGAATTAGAAAAACAGAAAAACAGAAAAATGAAAATTTCCATAATAGTTTTTGTCCCAAACTGAAGAAATTTCATCCAACTCAGGTACCATACATGCCCAGAGAGAGGAGGGAGTAAAGCCCAGGGGGTTGGTGTTCTGTCGAGCAACTTTAAAACTTATTATTTTTTAGAAATTGGGGGTGAATATATGTCCGATAATCAAGAGTGATGGGATTTTTGAACATTTTAAAAGCTAAAATTTCAAACGGAAAAACAGGGACATTTTTAAGGAAGTCAAATTGCGAGTGGGCATTTAAAAGTGAAAATTTGCAAACTTCATGGACAAGTGTTAATCCGAAACATGGGCGATAATGTGGATGGATAGGGTAGGCAGAGTTAAGACTACTTGAAACAACTGTGCACATAAGGCTTGACAGACATCACTGCTTACCTGTTTGGGTGTGAGTTGGGTAAGAGGAACTGGAATTCGATGACACCGATATTGTCGTCTATTTGGTAATGTTGGAGACAGTTCAACTCATAGGCAATGTATGCACGTCTGACATAGACCTAGTGATAGACACAAGGAAATGTATGCACGTCTGACATAGACCAAGTGATAGACAAGCATGTACACTTGACATAGACCTAGTGACAGACCATAGACGTAGTGATAGACATAAAGCAATGTACACCTGACATAGACCTAGTGATAGACATAAGGAAATGTATGTTCACTTGACATAGTGAATAGACACAAGGAAACGATGCGTGTGAAATTTTTTTTGTGAGATTAGCTTTTGGCAAAATTACCCGACGTTATTTTATTAGGTTTAACCACCCGAGGATTTCAAAAGATTTTTGTTGATTTTGCTCTACATTATTCCAAGTCGTAATTCAAATTCCTTTCACATCCACAGGTACATAGTTTTTATTAAACATGATTTTTTTGTGCCCCTTGCTTATAACCTTTAACTTAACTTTTGATGTTGACCACTCAAATAAAACTATTCTTGACCAATTCTTTACTCAGATTACAAGTTATTTCATGCCTTGGCAGTTCATCATTACTCAAGGCCTTGTTCAGTAACAAACGGCCATGCAGCCAAGTCAAAACAGCTTGTTCAGCCTCATCTCAACCACTATAAAGCTGTCAAATCTTCAAGACATTATGTTTAATCTGAATACAAAACAAATTGAGACATATTGCATGACTTATAAATGACGTAAATTGAAGTTAAAGTGACCATAAACACGCATGCCTTCATCATTTGGAAACTGGTCTCATATTCTTCCAGTTAAATAAGACGTGATTTATGGACTTCAGTGAAACTGACAGTTTGTAATTGCTCGAGTTCAGGCTCTGCAAGTTGGCTTGTCACAGTGTGTCAAGTTGTGATAGGCTCTGTAAGTTGGCTTGTCACAGTGTGTCAAGTTGAGACAGGCTCTGCAAGTTGGCTTGTTCTAGTGTGTCAAGTTGAGATAGGCTCTGCAAGTTGGCTTGTCACAGGGTGTCAAGTTGAGACAAGCTCTACAAATTGGCTTGTCACAGCGTGTCAAGGTGAGGCAGGCTCTACTAATTGACTTGTCATAGTGTGCCAAGTTGAGATAGGCTCTGCAAGTTGGCTTGTCATAGTGTGTCAAGTTGGGAAAGGCTCTGTAAGTTGGCTTGTCACAATGTATCAAATTGAGACCAGGCTCTGCAAGTTGGCTTGTCAAAGTGTATCAAATTGAGACCAGGCTCTGGAAGTTGGCTTGTCACAGTGTGTCAAGTTAAGATCACTTTATAATCAAGTGGTCTAACTCAAAAGATATGTTTCTTTCATTACAAGTCTTAGAATACAGGTCTATAGCTGCTTTGAACTAGAAATTTTGGCAGAAGACAGGTTCATAACTTACAGCCAATCAACACTATAACGGCAAAGGTCAAATGCCACTTAGGTCATAAACCAGTCACCTTTTTACTTGAACTTCCTGGTTTAAATTACTTAAGTCTTGGCAACTAATACTTTGTGGTCTTGAGCTATACTGGCCAGACCTAAGTTGCTCCATTACTATAATGTACATTTTGTTAGGCTGCCTAGTAGACACTTACCAGCAACAGTGTTATTCACTGATAAATTTCCTGTCTGTTTTAGCCATTTACTAAACACTGACATCTGTTGAGGAAGTTCTCGACAATCATTAAGAAGCAGACGACAGTGATGTACTCTTACCTCAAGCGCGGCCATTCTGACAGGCTGACTAGTGTGGAAGAAGAACTCAGACAACACATCAAATATGGTGGTTTCAGAGGAGATGAGTTTCTGGAACAGACGATACTGTATACAGTAACTGAAGAAAGGGAAACTGACAACTAGACAGTGGAAATAATTAAAAAGATTTGCACTCAAAGAGGATACTTTAGAACCACTTGTAAAAAGATGGTCTACAGGGTCTTTCAAATGTTCAAATCGAGGTTGCGAGATGTATTCAATCTTAGACTAGCCAGTAATACGCCAAATACTTTCAAAACTGCAGATGAAATCCCAGAACACATGACAATCATGATAAAATCAATGTTCACTGTTGCAACCAGTTTTTCCCCGTTTTGCTTCCCCTTGGGAAACTGAATGTTAACTATTTGAGCAACTTAAAAAGCATTTTAATCTGAATGATGACAATATTCAGTTTTTGCAACAAAGAATATGTCCACACACTGAAAATGAAAAAACAACTATTATCAACCAACCTATCATTGAGAAGTGAGGACAGGGTGAGGTGAAACACAAAACAATCTAAAGATGACCTTAAATGTACGCGTGTACGAAACAGGTTGTCATACACATGAATTTTGATATACGCAGAGCTAAAATGCAAGCTGCTCATGTCATTTTTTATTGTTACGTGGATGGCAAATACATACCAAGGGAAAAGAGGTTAACATGGAAAAAAGTCCATCAAAGATAACCAGAGAACTGTGTTTTTAACAAAAAATCAAAAAACGTGTTACACTTTAAGACCCGCTACCTGCAGACTGTCTGGACTGTGAAGATCAATGGCCGACAAGAAGATGTTCTCCACCTGATTCCGTCTCATTTCATATGGTGCCTGATAGGCAGCAATCAGTATCTGAAAAAAAACATCACGTGCTGGACTCCATGAATGACGAAACAAATGGAAAATGGACATTAGCATACTTGGCGACAATAAGATTTCTCAGGTGAGTTGGTCAGCTGCTATAATGTTCGTTACTCTGTCAACCTGACATTTCCAGAAAGTACAACTTAGCAAAGTAGCAGAGGTTTTCAGAAACACTCAAATTCGCAAAACATGCCAAACATCAATGAATTTGTTGTTTACATAATCCAACAAAGTGACTTTGCCTCCACTACATGCCCACCTGTCTAGACTTGAGTGCCACGCGGGAGTTTTCTGCTTTGTTCAGAGTGGTCAGATTACTGAGAACACCAGACAACTCCTCGGTCAAACTTGGCTCTTTGACCATAAGATAATCCTGTAAGTAGACAAAAGCTTGTCTATCAGTATCTCAAGCAATAGTTAACAGTTCCCACTCATAGTGGGTTTTCATTTTCCAAGACTTTTCTGGGATATAATTTTAATTTTCGGCTAGTTGTTTTCTCTACAAATAGTAGACAAAAAGGACTCTTCGCAAATCATTGTTGACACGCGTAACTGAATGCACGACATGTGACTTGTAAAATAAATGCTGTCTTATGTGAAATTTGTGATATGTTCTCCATTTTCCAAATTTCCCATGTTGAGTAGGATGCATGACAATATTGAAATTCTAGCAGTGTGACGTCGCTATTCACACCTAGTTCTTTAAGCAGAATTTTTCTCAAATACACGAAAGCGCTTTCTTCTTCAGTTGAGAGGGTCAGACGCAAGGTTAAAAAAAAAAACGATTTGTAAAGTCACATCCATGACAGAAAAACCTCTTAAGACCAGAGTGTAACAGCTCGCCAGCAGTGCATTCCAAAAAAAGATAATCTAAGAGATCTGTGGTACCTGACATCATGAACAGACAACAACTTCAATTAGCAACTGCAGCAACAGTTACTACAACCCAGCTACTTCCCTATTTGAGTTGCCTAGTAAAGACCTTGTGTTAGCCAAAGAACAGCACACATTCATCAATATGACTTGTGTATGGGATTGTCTTTAGCTCAGTCTGTGTCCGATGTCCGAAGCTTGTCCGAAATTAGCCTACTGTGACGATACATGCGGGGAGTTGGTGGGATTTGCTTTTGATCAGCATGACCTGATATTATGTTTATAAACACCAGCAAAGTCTGAGACAGTACCAGTCCCTTAATGGACACTTGTTCTAACTCTCCATATATTTGTTGGTCCTTCAAAAAACAAGAATACAGCAGGCCACCGAAATACAACCATCATTGTAATGTCTCTTAATGACCCTCTGTAGTCTTGCTCTTTGGAGAAATGACGAATATTCCAGGAAATAGTGTGAGTATCTGTTAAT
Organism: Phoronis australis; assembly: GCA_002633005.1. Lineage (NCBI taxonomy): Eukaryota > Metazoa > Phoronida > Phoronidae > Phoronis > Phoronis australis. The sequence goes on from NMRA01000015.1 coordinate 589,942, forward strand.
TTACTAATAAATAGAAAACAATGTCGTGTATTTAACACACTTACATAACTGACTGCTGCCAACTACTCCACTCGTCAAACAATATCAATTCCATTTTCTGCAACATTTACTAATAACAAGAGAAAAGATTCCAATAGCTGTTAATACCAGTAACATGGTGAGAAGTTCATTCTTGCCCAAGACTTGAGAGTGAGAGAAGATATTAGCCACCACAGCACCAATATCATCTTTGTGTTGATCTATCAGGTGGGCTGTACACTTGTCATAACTCCCTGAAACAAACAGTATCAGTATCAATATCAGTATCAATAACAAACAGTATCAGTATCAATATCAGCATCAATAACAAACAATATCAACAAATGAATCAAATAGATGCAGTTACCGATGGATAAGAATTAAGATAGTAAAAATAGTAAAAACAAAACAAGCGTCGGTAATAAAATATATTAAAATATTCTCCACGTTTCGAGCGATGCCCTCTGTATATCAACAATTGCCAATAATACGACTTTTGCGGTACCACACCATATAACCTGTCAGTAATTCGACTTCATTCAGTATGTTGAAATAAAACTAATGAAAACATAGTTTGGAAACGGATAAAATGCAAAAAACTGACATGTTCCAAGACAAAATCTATGAGTCAAGAACTTCAGACTATGAATTAGGTTACTACATGTTAAATTACAGAGCGAGTGTTTATTACCGTGACAATGTAATTGGGCAAATTAACAGTTTCCACCATTCATGCAAACACTTACTGTAACAGTGCTACTTTGAGTATTTTCAATCTTACCATTCTGAAACTTCAACTCAACATCTTCAGACTACATAAGGTCACTACACAATTAATGAGCATTTATTACAATGTCATTCGACAAAAACAAAACTCCCATTCAGTACACTGAAAGCATTAGTTACCATTCTGAAATTGTGTTTCTACTTTCAAATATTGCCGAAGCAGATCCTCCACCACTGACTTCATGTGACCTCGGATTCCACTGCGATATCTGGAAATAACAAATATCAATAGTTAAGACAAGATTAGACAACTACTGTACCAATACACGTATGGTAAAATGCTGAACGTCACCCACTCATTAAAAAAAAATTGAACCTACTCCATAGTTAATGCCATGTATCATATTATTGCTACCAAAGATTTGTTCTAATCCAGCAAATACAGACAATAATCCTGCAGCCAAAGAGAGAGGGCTGTTTTGACAACAGACATCGCAGCTTGGACGCAAACAGAATTTTAAGAACATGTTCTGTGAGCCTGACTTACTTTTGAACAATCTGCACAATTCTCTGCGCCTGACTTACTTTTGAACAATCTGCACAATGCCCTGCGCCTGACTTACTTTTGAACAATCTGCACAATGCCCTGCGTAGTAAGAAAGAAGACGTCTCTGTCTGCTCGCTTACTTAAAGTAGCCGCATGCGTGTCAATGATGCTGGCAATCTGTAATACATGACAGTCAACAACATGACTGTTCATAACTACTACACCTTCACTTAACAAAGATCGACCATTTTAAAAATATAGTAAGAAATCAAATATGCAAAGAACGTCCCATTCATGCATATCTTGGGACGTAAACGCATCATTATCATGGTCTATCTGTGAAATGAGTTATGAACACATCTCGATTACAGCTTCAGAAATGCAAGTGGAAAAATTACAAATAATTATATATAACTAGAGGACCACATTGTAATTCCTGTAGCTTCAGACCACAACTTCTGCACAATCACAGATAAATTAGAGAGTGGCAGATTTGCCCTGCGAGTGTCGTCTGGTGGGAGTTAAACTTGAAGTCACTCAGCATTCAAAAACAAGACACGGCATTATAGGTGCGAGTTTCTGTCCAAATTTTTCAATTCCGTCACCACTACATTTCTACTTTGCCATCCCCATGAACGCAAGGAAGGCCAGGCAACAAAGTGAGAATTCAATGAAGACTGGTAACTAGTATGTAAAAGCTTTTTGAATTTACGTCAGACGGAATGGCAAAAGTACAGTCAAATAAAGAAAATATATTCAGGAAATCTTTACAGCATTATAAAGAGCATACCACAAAACTCCAGAAATAACTTATATATAGCATTTAATTGAAAACTGAAAAATGTAAAAGGGTAGTTTCAGCAATTATATGATTCAAATAAAAGACAATTTTAATTAGCGCCTCAATATAAATGACAAGTTACATCTAACTTATGCCTACCTGCTGACTAGGAAACTGGCACAGCACTGACGTGATATTACTAGCGTAGTTTGTCATCAACTTGCGAATGGCCTTCTCGACGTCACTTGGTATACGTCCCGATATCATTGATATGGCTTCCTGGAGGTTAAGTAAAAATACTCACTTATTCTCCATTTTGCAATTTTTTTGAAACAATAAGGCTACAAACGACGTAACAGCAGGACATCTACAACAACACCAGGATTACCTTACTTTTCATACACACTGGACTATAGGACTGCAAAAGTTTTTTCATTAGTTTTTAACAGCGCACAAAATGCGCGACACTTACAAAATTACAACGCAATGTACCTGTAGTTCCAACAGTGGTAAAACGGGATCACGGAGACATTTGAACAAGATGACAACCATCTCCTTGAGTCGAGTCTTGAAGAACTCGGCTGGTAACACGTAGCCAGCAAGAATGTTCTCCAGCGCAGCGCGGGTTCGTTGGAACACCTGATGCAGTTTGTCTCCGTGTAGCGAGCTGGAGGTGGAACGTGCGGGCAGAGGGTCAGAACAATTCTCAATCTGGAGAGGGAAAGCAGATTCATGGAGCACTCAAGCAAACAAGGTGAAATTTATCAGCATGTACATTTGTAAGGTGTGTACTATTACGACAGTATTTGTTTCAACGAATACCTAACTAATGTAATGTAACTATTGAATCTTAAAAAATTGTTCCACAAAAGTATCGTTATCAGCAGTTGTTCTCAGAAATATAGACATGAAGCAGAGTTTGATATGAACGTAGCTTTCACAAAAAATGTTAACCCAGTCTTCAACAATAGGTTTTAAAGATTTTTGAATACTACACAATTTCTTACCAATATGTCTTCATTGACTTTTAATGAGTCCATTTCTCATTTTTAATTCTGGCATATCTGATCCCTTTCCTTTTCCTTGTCTCAGAACCTTACCTGTACCACCCTGCTAGGGTCGTCCAGCTCCAACTGAGCTAATATGACACCTGCGTCCAGCACAGCCCCTGGTCTCTTCACGTAGTGCACGTGACCGCTCTCGCTGGCACGTAACTCCATCACCATCTTCATCACTTCAATCTCAGCGTAGACCTCACCAGCCAAAACATGGCCACCGTCTTCTACGATGTAGTTCACCAGCTTGCCAGCAGAGGGCGACCTGAAATATGGCCAAAACTTTAAAAATTGGTTTCTAAATGGAAACTGAAAGCCACATGCACTAAGTATACAGTTCTTACATGAAACAAAACTTGTAAGTCACTGAAACATCAAATATGTAAACTATAACATCCTATAGTAACCACACACATTACTTTCTGTCAGGAAATACTTCCATTTCATGATAACAACTCGACTATTTTAACCCAAAATGGTGGAAGGCGCCTAGTATTATCATGACATAAATCAAGAAAGTCAATGAAGCCTCGGGTTCAACTCTTGTTGAATTAAAAATCAAGCTCCCATAAACCATGTTCTGCTGTCAAAAGTAATTTTATTCACAAGGTCTCCAAAGCAATGTTTGTTTGTAATTGAAATTGGTTGTATTAAGATAAATGGAATTCCTCCGACTGCTACACTGCTTTGACGACTGAACCTATTACCCTGCCATGACAAGTCATACAGTGAGCCTGTACCCTGCTATGACCAAGTCATACAACGAGCCTGTACCAAGCCATGACCAAGTCATACAATGGGCCTGTACACTGCCAAGACCAAATCACACAGTGAGCCTGTATCCAGTCATGACCAAGTCATACAGTGTGCCAAGGTAGGGTTCAGCAACGCTAAGACCTATGCTACGGCCTTGTTAATATCCAGCCAAAACCACGTGTTCTCATTTAAAATACACGGCAATACCTCACGTAATCTCCCAAAAGTCTTGCTTTTTAGTGCGGTACTAGCGTTACTGAACTCTACAATATTCACCAACTCTCAGTTCTTCTCAAGCCTGAAAATCCTTTCTAAACTGAGTAACAAACAAGATGGCTGACTTTTTTGTAAGTAGCCTAAATCAAAAGCTAAGTTTTGACAAAAAATACCCATTTATCGCACATTTAATAAATATCACAAATAAAGCAGAGAAATTCTAATTAAGAAAAATATAGTTTAATTGACAGAACCGTTCCAATTTCAACACCCACACGCAAACAAAATAGTCCTACAGACAGATGAGGGTAAAAAGACTCTCACAGTATGAAAGTGGATGACATACCGCTTCTTGAAATCAGCAACAACATTACCATGATCTTAAAACAGCATTTTACCTACATTTCAGTTAAACCAGACGGGCAAGACTCAAGTTCTACATAAGCTCACCTGAGCACCGACGGGTCATTCTCCTTCTCAAACACGCAGGTTTTGTTACCGATGGTGATCCTATAGTTACACGCTTCTTCCTTCATGTATGTGGTATAGCTAGCGCCATCTAGAGAGATCAGTAGGCCCCCATCAGAGAGGCGGTGAGTCTCTACATCAATGAACGAATTGTTCATACAGAGAAAGTAACCGGTTGGACCCGTCTTACAAACCTACAGAAAACAAATTAAAGGTACAGTTATCAACAATGCATCCTATTTATCTGATTATATGCGTGCAGTCTTAAGATTTAAGTAAGAAATTTGGTCCGACTCTCCAAACAACAATTTCAAAAAAATAATCAAATCTCACTTGAATGTGCAGAAGTCCAAATTATCTGAACCACATAACTGCTCAAGTCGCTGAGGAAATTTCCATAAATTATTTCCAGGCTGTCATAATTCCTTAGTTAACCCTTTATTTAAGCAATAAGTCCAAATTTCAGTCTTAAATCACTTTCATTAAACAGCCACGAGGGTTGGGTTGCATAAAACCTCAAAACTTATTCACTACACAACATCACGTACATTGTCCAACAATGCACATGTCATGTGATCACGTGATATCCAGGTGGCCCGACTAACGTAAAATCCTACTGTCAAAAATACAGAATTTTCCAACATGTTTAAAACTGATGTAACCAACAACTATAACATTTAATTCCCAACCTGTTGTTGACAATAAAGTCTACCTCACACAACACAATGTTTCTCATCTCAATGATACATGTTGCACAGTGTGTAGCATACTTTATTCACCCATTACCAGTTTATTCTACTTACCTTAATTACATATTTCTTTCGATCGTAGATCAGCTCGAGGTCAACAAATGAGAACAGTGAGTTGGCAGGAACAACGAGACCCCGCTCAAGGGAGTTATGCATCGCTTGGAAACTGTTCTGAATGCTCTGATCTGCCACGTGAAGCGCCCCGCAGATAACACCTAGCATTGTGTCTGGACGCTCCGCCTGCAATGGACACATCGTAAAGAATTATACTCGAATTTGAAGCCAATCTAATTTGGAAAGTAAAAAGATATCTTCCTACAAATCAAAATAGAAAGATCTCTTCTCGGCAAAACTTCAGAGTGAAATTTATGCCTTAACCTCTCTTCATTTACTGACTTCTGAAATTAGAACAAGTAGGACCTCACCTGAACTTTCTCAGCGATCAGTTTGTCCAGCCAACCAGTGTCGATGGTGTTCTGTTGGAATCTCTCTGTCTCCAACAACTTAATCAGGTATTCCACTGTTGTTCGGAAGTCCCCGCGAATGGACAATTCCTTCAGTGCAACGACCATGTTTCTAAAAATGGAAACAAGGAGTTGAAAATATAAATGGCCAACATCTAACCAGAATTTTGAGAGAATGTGCAACCAAACTAGATTCATGGTTGCATTGGAAATGTTCAATTGGAAGAGCGTCTTGCAAGTTTCACTACAAGATACCGCAATATCACGAACACTACAAGATCTCACAAGAGCTCTGCAATAAGTAATCAGCCGACCTATTCCACCAAACACTTCCAAAATGACTGCTACCAAAATTGACTGCAGCAGTTGGACAATAAATGTCCCACAAACACAACAATCACCTTTCTCTTTCTTAGGCCAAGCCATCTCATCACAAGCAAGTTACTAGTTTTGTTAAACGAGCTCTCCTTTGACCTGCTTTTCTCTGCTTAAAGGTATACTCCAGATAACCAAGTACCCCAAGACAGCACAAACTAATTTGACTTGAGAATAATGAATTCAGTAAAACAGGACATAACATTTAAGACAAAAAAGATAAAAAGTGTGAACTACACTTTCACAGACAAAATATATTTTAATACCAAAACACGTACTCGCGAGCATCCTCCCTGTCTTCACCCCAAGCAAAGCAATGGCCGAACTGCGAGTCAGCGAACTCATGCAGGCCACCAGATGCTGCCACACTGAAGTAGCCCCACACATTGCGGTTGCTTCGGAAGTTGAGCTCCTGAACAGTGCCAGAGCTTGGCTTGAATTCCTGAACAAAAGAGCAGAAACATTCACTGACACTTAAAGGCAAAAATAGTTGGCTCTGTTTTGTTTTTTTAAACATAAATTGTGGTCCAGTATTTTTCATCAAGAACAATGCAGGATTTATTTACTTATCATTTGGCAAACCTTGCTTACCCTTGCTTACATGCCTTTGTGCAGCTTTTCAAAAAAACACTAAAACTTTACTGAAATTGATGTTGGAGGGCAAGTCTTTTTTGATGGTGAGTGCAGGTCTCAAAATCAGTCGGGGTACAGACCAGAACTATCAAAGTTTTTTGACCTGACAAAGCATTTTTTCACTCCACACACTACTAGTGCACACCCAAAATTCCATATCTTTGTCACTAAGTGTCACTCCACACACAACTATTATCATGTACACACCCAAAATTCCATATCTTTGCCAGTAGGTGTCACTCCACCCACTCAGATCATAAATTTCACCCGCACTGTCAGTTTTGGGTGTGGTACTGTGAACGTTATCAATGAAATTGGCAAAAATCATAAAAGTATGCAATACCAGATTGATAAATAATTATATACTTTCAATTTTCCTATCAGGGAAGGGCGCAATCCATAGAAATGATGCTGTTTTTGTTCCCTCCCGACATGGTGACAGACTAAAAAAACATTGACAGCGACAATAAACCAGAACGTGATATCCTATACTTTTCACATTGCCTCAAGTTTGTAAAACTTACCTCATCTGGATTTTCACTGGTTATTCTGGCTGCAATCACGTGACCTTTGGCCCTTGGCTTCGTCTTTGGTTGATCAAAGTCGATGGGTGAATCTCCCCAAGGGTCTTCTCCATACAACACACGGATGTCCTTAATTCGATACAGTGGAATCCCCATGGCGATCTACAGCAGAAAATATCAAATATATCCTTCCCTCCATCCACATGTTCCATCTGAAAGCGAACTAGATCACGGCTTTTTGACATGCATTAGGTATGTGAAACACAAACAGTGGGAAGCATATTCATAATATCATGAGGGTGATGTATTGTGTGGATAGTCACTGAGCGTTTCACGAAGTCTTCAATTGTGCAATCTCATCTCTAACCCACGGAGCATAATTCATGAATTGAATTCACAACTTACTACACCACCAACAGTTAGTTGGTAAAAGCTAATGAGAACACCCGCTCCATTTGTCGTGGATGGTGATATCCCAACATAAACTTGCAAGACTTACTGAATTATCTAACCTAGTTCTGCAAGGAATGATGTCACATTACCTTAAATTATGTGACAAATATAAATATAAACAATTAGATGAAATTTGGACAGTAATATCATTTATTGTTAAAACTTAATAAAATATTTATAAAATTTGTTGTGAAAGATGTCAACTTACTTGAAGCTGTGCAGCAGGCAAGTTGACGTCTGCCACCATCTCAGTGCAGGGGTGCTCCACCTGGAGGCGAGGGTTTAACTCAAGGAAAGAGAAAGTGTTGTCCTTGGCATTGTAAAGGTATTCCACAGTGCCAGCACTGATGTACCCCACCATCTTGGCCAACTGGACTGCACACTACAACATTTCATGAAAATTAAAATATTTTCAAGCCATCTATTTCAGTTTCAAGTTAAGTTTTACGGTAGTTGCACAGTGAATTAATGGGCAGGGCGCAATATGTCATTCCGTTTTGTCTCCATCTTGGCTCCGAAACATTTAGGTCAATCATACAATGCATTTTTCTACCTTCACAAAAGAGACAGAGAGAATAGAATTCAGAATGAGTCTATTACAGGAACTACGATAGCAACTGAACTTCATGTATATACACTATCCAAAGAACTTTCTAAACAACCTACCTTTTCCATTTGTTCGAAGATCTCTGATCGAGCGATGGCTGCGGGTGCCTCCTCAATAATCTTCTGGTGTCGCCGCTGTATGGAACAATCTCGCCCGAACAGCGAGATGGCGTTACCAAAGTTATCAGCCAGTAATTGGACCTCAAGATGCCTGGCCTCTCGCGCCAACTGCATCACAAAGACTGGCGAACCCTGGACTTCAGACTGCACCTAGAGTACAAAGGATGATGTCATGATGTAGTTCCACATTTTATTGTCCATTATATTGAGATATTATACAACAAAACAATAGCCCAAAGCATCTTTTGCCTGAATCATCACTCAAAAACAGAACAAGTCTAATCTGTGAATGCCTTCAAATATCTTTCCTTCAAAATTGCGTGTGAATTTCGGGAAATTCCAATTAACTGCTAATGGCACACATAACAAAAATGAATATTTTACCACTATGTTTTTGACGACCGGTTCCATGAAAAGTGACTTCAGACAGAATTTCCCGTGGCGCAATAATTATTGATTAAAGGTTTTGCCAAGTAATTATGAGAACATCACGCGCTAGAAATAGTTTATAAAAATTATCGTAAAAACTAAGAGTTATGTGAATATTCTCAAAGACTTTGCATTTTGCTCAAGTGAGATTTAATTGTTTTCACACTTAAATGAGTGGAGTCTCAGACCGAATTTCTGAGTTAAGTCTTAAGTCACTTTTCAGGAAACAGGCACCTGTAGTACCTGTCTAAATAAGGCGGGGAACTCTTCTTCGGTCACCGCTTTACGTATTCCTTTGCCCCCTCCACCTTCCGATGCCTTGATCATCACCGGGAAACCAATCTTCTTAGCAGCTGCCAGGGCATCGTCTGCATCCTTCAGGCAGCCCTGTTTGTAGACATGACTGGGCACAGTCACCGTGCCCTTACAATCAGCTCCACCAGAGGGCACAGTTAGACCTGGGAAAATGCATAGAATTAATGCTAATCCTAAGAACTTTGATGAGGCCAGTAATAGATGAGATTCTTATCACTAACATAATTGCTTATAAAACATGAATTATCTTAAAGAGGAAAGCAACTGGGATATTTTAATTAAGAGTAATTAGTAATCTTGGAGATATTTGTCAGCATTAATTACTGGTTCTTTGACATTTGTAACTAAACATGTAAAAACAAACCTGTTGTAAGCAGTCCAACAAAGGCTTGTATTTGATGTCTACATTCATTTCTACTGAGTTAAGACGATTACCAACACAGACTGTGTTCAATAGTGAGTCAGTCATTGTAATGTTGCACAATGGAAGTGAATTCAGACAAAGATGTGGGCCTTTTGCTGGCAACAGTTTATGTTACAGTTAATGCTGGAAAACATCTCTTCAATATAACCAGGATTGTTTCTGGTGAAGGTAACATAAAACTGCTTGTTTGGCCATCTAATACCACGAGAGAAAACAGACTTTCATTTCAATCTCAGCAAGGGACATAATAGTTACGCACCAGCTCCGCTCCATGGCAGTGTAGGGATACTGGCACTCTGAGCCACAATGGTTGATGCAATCTTGTCACCAAGAGCCCACATGGCACCCTCTGGTGGGCCGATAAATGTGATGCCTTTAGTATGTAGCTTCTCTGGAAGTTTGGGATTTTCCGAGGCATGTCCCCATCCCGCCCATACAGCCTGAAAAATGTGTATATGTCATGTGATGAAGCAACCATGCTCCCTTCAGACATGTCATTTCCAGTGCCTGGATATCAAGTTCCAGAGAATCAAAAATCTTCTCACAAAGTCATCTAAAGGGGCATAAACCATGCGGCACGGTAAACCCTCTTCAATTTCCCTCTAAGACAATAAACATAGTTTGACAACAGTCCCTCTCTTACAGTTTCTTTGAATACACGAGATATATATTAGCTCTATCCAACTTCAAAGCCAGCCTTTCATGAGTGTTCTGTCAACTGGCCACACAGAATGTAGACATTGTCTCTAGGACATCTTGATCCCACTAAAATGGTATATTCATATGATCAAACCACGGTACTTCAGACATCATAGACCATCAAAGGTGCTACTAAAACTCAAAGCCTGTCTAGTTCTAGTTTATTTAGATCAGTACTGCACAGAGAGACAAATGTTGGTGTAATTTTAATAATCATCAAGTTTATCCAATTTTCTGCTATCTGCACCAACAAATAAGAATGAAAAACTCCAATGGCGTGAGAACGAGGCGTGAGAACCGTTTAATGGATGCTGCAGCACAGGGAGTAAATAGCGCAAGATTTAAGTGTCGTTGTGTATTCCTGGACCATCCTATATGAATACAGCATGTGCTACACAAAACAAATATTAAAAGATTTGAGAAGTCGCTGACACTGACCTGTACACCGGTCCTCCGTGCGATGTCTACAATGAGGTCTACATTGGCGTAGTTGTTATTGTTGCTACCGCCAGAGACGGGCACGTAATGGTCAGCCATACGGATGTACTCTGAAAAAGTACACTCACACGCTAGTCTCTGAGCATGGCATAGAGAAAATTCTCGTGATAATCAATGTTTAATACAAAGCATAAAGCCCTGTTGCTGGAAAAATGAGATTTTACATTGTCCCCGACATAATATTGTAAGTTGAACACTGTTTACCATTTCGCACAGCATTCCACTCATTTAGACTATTGAACAACTTTGTGTCCTGAGAAAAGCTAAAAAAAGAATGGAAAGATGACATACCAGCATTGGCCTTGAGATCTTCTGGCGTAACCATGACAACAAACTTGACTGCTCTCTCATCTTTGAACATCTCATAGGCCCATCGTCGCACTGAGCGCATACACTTGACAGCGGCAATACCATTGTTAGCAATCAACACCTTAAAACAACACAGAAATATCTATGTTTGCATGGTCAATTATATACTACAAAGATAAATAAAAATATGTAAAGTCCAAATAAAAATATTTCTACGGTCAGTATTTGTAAAAAACAAACAAACGAGCATAGGCCCCTCCTCAGTGTGGAACGAGGAAAAATACAAATGACTCAATATTGAAGATTATTGTTAGGATCATTTTTAAAGTATCTACATAATAGTGTTATTATCATCACCATCATTGTTTTTTTTGTGATTTCAATAATATTATGATTGCCTTTGTGCTATCAATCAATCTCAAAAAGGACCTCCATTCTAATTCTGCCGATCATGAAATTTAATCTGGGCTGGTTTAATAAGCCATCTGGTCCTAGGCTATGCCGACTCACAAAGCTTGGTCCACACTCACAATACTACGCGGACTCACAAACCCAGGCGCACACTCACAATACTACGCGGACTCACAAACCCAGGCGCACACTCACAATACTACGTGGACTCACAAACCCAGGTCGAAACTATGCGGACTCACAAACCCAGGCCACACTCACAAAACTACGCTAACTCACAAATCCAGGCCCACACTCACAAAACTATGCTGACTCACAAACCCAGGCCCACACTCGCAAAATACGCCGACTCACAAACCCAGGCCCACATTTACAAAACTACACAGACTCACAAGCCCAGGCCACACTCACAAAACATGCCACATGCACACAAAAAGCACAACTCAAAGACACACACTAACAAATGCATCATGTGTCAAGGATGAGCGGTGAAGAGTCTGAGACCTATGTTTACAGGTGCCTAAGATACATTTGTGGTCCATGAGCGATGTTCATTTAGTGGATTTGAGTCTGTGCTGTTTGGGTGCGTAATGAGCTTTTTTCAGTAAGAGACAATGTTTCTGAAGCATTCAACTGAGTTCACAGGCCCATGTATTCATAACAAGGAACTACTTTAAAAAATGCATGGGTCATATTGTTCGGGTAGCCTAGATCACCCATAGGTAAGTTAGGAAGATCAAGTGATCTGTTGAAATACAGTGCGATATCACATAAAGACTTGCACGATCATTCCAAACTCGCAAAAAAAAACTACCCTTAATGGGTGCGCCCCATTGGTTTTGAAAGAATAAACTTACTTTTGACAAAAACAAATTCTAAGCATAAAACTACAAGTTAACAATGCCAACTAGTCTGAAAAACAACATTTAAAAGTCAAGTGAATAAATGGTAACCCTCATCAAGATTTTCTGAAAGATATAACAGCTTGTGATACATATGTAGCAACATACTACAAGTGCAATTATCAAAACACTGAATTCACCTTATTGATAACTTTTGTGCCGCCAAACTTTCGAACAAATTCCTCAGGAGTAGCCACATAGAAGTCACGCACATACGATGGTTTCCTTTCATGTCGTGGACGGTAAAAATTGGTCCCTGACATTGAGTACCTGCACAAAAAGATGTAAAAAATTAATCACCATAAAACAATAACAAAAGATAGTGACATGCATATATTTCAGACAGACAGCCAACCACAAGTTGACAGGAATACCAGCCATTCTGTTCAAGCAAACACCTAATGCTCAGCTGATTGACAACCCTGACATTCAAAGGCTCAGTGCAAAAGGTGGCCCATTCATTTCTACTGAGAGAAAATAACGAATCAAAAAACATAACTTTTTGAAAACGCTCTCCAGAGTGGAGTTAAGAAAATGGCATGCTTTGTATAAGTCATAAAACAACATTTCGCTTTCACAATTTGCAGCAAGGTAATTGGCCTATAACACAAAAATAGACATTATTTTTAAACTAGTGCAGTGTGAGTGAAGAACTAACCTAGACATATTAATTGTTAATTGCTGCTCTCCAGAGATAAATGTAGACATTTCCAAAGTGACATACTATGTGGGAACTGTCCGTGTCAAATGGGTAAACGTCCTATAAGAAGCCGCAATTGTACCCTGTTTTGTACCAGACCCCAGCCTACCTGTCTCACACAGGTGCTGCAAAACAGTAGGTGTTCAATTTACCTGCACGTGTGTAAAGGAAGAGTTCCACCTGGAGACAAAAAGCATATATGTCCACGCCCATTGAACTAAAGAGCTCCAAGAAAGACTGATGTCTAGATAGGTTTGATACATAGCAGCTGATTCACGTAATAGTGGGCACTTAGCTCAGCCTCACAACATACACTGCACGTGCTGCCAATAGTGGGCACTCAGCTCAGCATCACAGCAGACCTCACAACATACACTGCACGCGCTGCCAATAGTGGGCACTTAGCTCAGCGTCACAGGCATCACAACATACTCACACTGTATGTGCTGCCAAAGTGTGCTATGCAAGCTGTGACTCCTTATCTTGCCTATCAAAGGCTGCAGCCTTCTACTAAATGGATACACAAGAAAGGAGGAAATCAGGAAATCACACAGGTCTCATAGTCTTTCCACTTTCCTGAGAAAAACAATACGGAGAATTCCACTCATAACGAAACTCTCGCCTACTCAAATGGTTAATCCCCTCAAACCACATTATACCAAAACCAGTCAAGCTTTGGCATTAACTTCAGCAAAAAACATTTGAAAAGAATATACTATTACCTAATTACTGAATGTACACGCAAATACTCTCTTTTTGTCGACTCCACAAGAAAATAATAAAGAGGAAATACCAAACTGACATGGGACTTATCCAGGTTAGAGTAAAGGTCACCTACATTCAAAACTGTCCCATTGTTTACTTTAACTGACAAAAATACCTGGGAGTGGGACCTACAATGAACAAAAGCTTCCAGCTATAGAGTACCAGCAAAGAAAGAAGATCAAGTTCAAAAACATTATTGTATATCATTGATTGTTGAGTCTCAGTTTCCAAGAAGTTTCATCTTCTGAATCTCCACACATTTTAGCTCACTGCTATTGCCCTTGTTGTGCAGGGCCTACTATATAACTACATAAATAAACAAGAGCAATGCAGAGCGATGAAATGCGTCCACGAATGCACTGCAAAAGGTGTGCAGAGAAACAGAAGAAAACGGAAAAAAATGAAATTGCCACTACGGGGCGTAGTGTTCGTTGGATCCGTCTGAAAGTCCGTGATTTTCTGTTTTCAACTTCATATAAATACACATGCTAAATTTAATAAAGATAGTGCAGAGGGCTTAGAAGATATAGCTATGGGCACAAAAAATGCCACTAGGAGGCGCCAGAGTATTCAAAGTCGTCAGAAATCATTGTCAATCGTCCTCTTCATAGTAAGAACATACATGTCAATTTTCAAAATCATCCTTACAGTGGTTTGGTTGGTAGAGGGGTGTACGCCAAAAACAGATTAGAAAACAGTAAAAATGGTCACTAGATAGCGCAAAATCCGTCCGAAAACAAAAAACAGTCATTGTTTTGTTAGCAGAAAGCTATTTACTAAATTTCATAAAAATCCGTCAAAGAACTTCAGACAAACAGAAAACAGAAAAAAATGAAATTTCCACTAGGGGGCGCAGTGTTTGTTAGATTCTTCTGAAAGTCGCCGACGCCCACTGTCAACTTCATATACTACAAACACTAAATTTAATAAAGATCCTGCAGAGGGCTTAGAAGATACAGCTACGGGTGCAAAAAAAACTGCCACTAGGAGGTGCTACAGAAGTCGAAGTCGTCTGAAAATCATCGTCAATCGTCCTCTTCACAGGAAGAACATACATGCCAATTTTCACAATCATCCTTAGAGTGGTTTAGTTGATAGAGGGGCAGATGTCAAAAAAAAAAACAGACTCAAAAATTGTAAAAATGGCCACTAGATGGCGCAAAATGCCTCGAATACATCTGAAAACAAAAGCAAAGCGTCATCTTATTAATAGATGTCTATGTGTCAAATTTCATGAAAATCAGTAGAGAACCTTTGAAGATACAGAGGCAAATGTAAAAAACTAAAATTGCCACTAGGGGACACAGCGGTTTTCAGGTCGGTCCGAAATTCGTTGCCCTTTGTTGTCAACATCATAGGAACACACCTGTCAAATTTCAATAAGATCTTGCAAGGGGATTTGGAAATACAGCCGCGGACGCCGGACGCCCAGACAGTCATGACGGCAACATGCACCCACATGTGGGCGCATAATAAATACTAAGCAAAAGGAAGCACTCTAAATACTACTCTTCAGCATTTCAAAAGTTTGCCCCAATTTCTAATTCTTGTGAACAAGGCGGAACGAGTTGATAGGGACGAAACATAATTTCTTTCATTCACGGACATTTTGGGACTCCTGGTATTTTTGTGCAAGCCATTTTAATTAATTACATCATTTTTTAGCCATAGTACTATTAGAAAATGGACAATCGCCGCACAAATAAAAAAGTTCAACGTTTCGTCTATTCATAAGACATCATCGGGATATGTACAGTAGTGTTCACTACCATTCAAGTCACATCCATATGGTGAAATGAGAGTGAGAGATACAGGGAAACGTAAGAAGGTCATCAACATAGTTGCAGGGTCACTGAGCTCTGCATGTTATTGAGAGAATCAGTAGCCTATTGCAAAGCAGCGATAATTTGATGGCATGATGGTTGCAAAGAATTTTTATTTAAGAAATGCTGGAAATACCCCACTGCACGAAAGTTGCCAGTGCCAGGGGCAAGGAGTATTTTGACATTATGAAGACAAGTTTAGAACAAACAAGAAGGAAAACACTGAACAGGATTGAAATATTACGTCCATGAAAACAATGTTTCAGTAGTTACTCAAACTACAATGTGGAAATGTGAACAAAAATAGTGTGACCAACGAACAATTTCTTTACAGAATGTTGACTTTTGACTAAAGGTTGTCACAGAAGATTATGTTTATGAGCAAAAGGTTACCTAAACCTTTTAGACAAGCACGTCCAGACTAGAGTGATCACCCAACAACACAGAATTACAGCTTGTTATACAACCATGACAATCTAACAATACATCTGACTTACAAAATCCTCAGTTATGACATCACAATTTAATCGATAATGACATCATGACCGGTGCATAAAACATTATCCACCTAAGACAATATACAAAAGCCAAATTACAAGTCCAAGACAATACGTGAGGGGGCAAAATACAATCTAATTTGTCACCACATCCCTACCAAACCTTTCAGAGAAAAACAATCATCACCCTTGGGACTCTTACTTCATAGCGGAGCCATCCTCCAAGGGTTTGGAATTGGCTGGAACAACGCCAACACCATCAGAATAATCAAATACTCTGTCAGAATCTCCCGCACTAGATACAGAGTTCTCACTTTCCTCCATGTCTGACATGGAACCCTCGACGCTGTGTGCGTAAAACGTAATCTGTTTCTTGTTCTCCGACTCAAGTGGTTCACTCATATTCACATCAGCCAAAAGACCGTGGCAAAAATGTTCAATCTACAATGAAAGGAGAAGTTTAATACATTTTAGTTCCAATGTTGTCTTTTTGTTTAAATCATTCAAAGGGAGGGTATAACAAGGAAACTTCACTCGGTTACTGTCCAACATGTCAGTTAACTCATAAATCCAATTTGTAACATACGCCGTTTATGGAAGCATTTGGAAGATAAAAATCAACTTTCGACAAACACAGAGCTGTTTTTCCAAATTTATTGTTTATTGCACTAATTACACAATTATGTAATACTTCAAGTTTTACAAAAGGGGCGAAGAGAAAAACCAGAGAGAAATATAATGTTACTTTAAAAACATGGACATCAATAAATTAGTTTTATACCTGAGGGGCAGCACTTGGACTGCTGTTTCTGATGGGAGAACAATTGAAAAATTGGGACGCACATCAATTTTGACAGTAGACTCATTTAATTGTTGGACAGTTGCATGAGAAGAGATGGCATATAGTCAAAAATGAGCACAAAATTTGTAACCAGCTTCAAAAGTAAAGATAATACAAGTGCCTGTATCTCAATGGCAATGCTACAAGGAGCCAAAACTAACGTTTGACCACTTAGCAAGTGAGGGGAATTTTTGGGCCTGATGATGGAAATTACACGATTTTTAAACCGTTTTCATCATGGAATATTGATGATATTTGGCTTCAAAACTGTTGTGACAAGTGACTTCTTGGGTTGATGTAGTGTCAAATAAAAACTCGACTCTAAATCGCTTGTCAAAGGGCAATTGCTAATTAACCGATTAGTTTGGACGTTTGGCTCCCACACATGGGCCTGTGTTCAATACTGGCCACGAACAAGTGGACTAGATATAGGTACTAAAAGCCTTTCTCTTAGACTAATTAGGAACCTCAGTTGTCGTTCTGAGGTGATTGGTACCCCTTAGAACTTAAGAACACCTTACCGTAAGGAATTATGACTCAAATAACAACATAACCATAGTGAATTAATCGACTGAAAGTCATTTATCTGAACAGTACGTCCTGCATACTACAAGACCACTCCTTTTCCTGGGGAATATCGTAGAAGTACATGCTAAAAATCACAAATATTTGTATTTCCGCTGCAATGAAGTCACTAAGAAGTTGTAACAACTACTAGTAAACCCTCTCGTAGTAGTAGAGCTTAGAAAGCGTTAGCCACGTGAAACAGTGTTTACAGTTTCTCTCTCCAGAAAAACTTCACACTTGAAGTCGAGGATTCTGAAGTGGCACATGTTATGAAATTAAAAGTGCAATGCTTTTGAGGTTCTTAAAGACTCTGGAGGTTTGTCCAGACGATATGCCCTCTGACCTTTCCAAAGTCTATGACAGGGTGAACTAACCTATCTGTCTTTGCCTTGCGTAACAGGGAGTTAGTCTATAGGCCTCCTGGCTGTGGCTCAAGCACGTCACAACAACTGCCTGATCAGACGAGTAGAACGAGAAATATTATGGAAACAACAGCAATTCAGTTTGCCGACTCTTGGCCTTGGCTGTGAACAAATCTAGGCCCCAGATCAAATCAAACTGGCAGCCTCCATATCTTACCTGAAGAAAACACTCGCAATTGAACTTCGACCGCGTCTTATCTCTGGCGTGCGAGAGGAAAATATGTCAAAGATGAGCGAAATGAGAATGCCGTTCAGGGAACTCCCAGTCCCACTAAAAAACACGTGTTTTCAGTTTACGTCAACAATAAACAAATCTTCCGATATCGAACCATTCATCACACGAGCGAATCAGGTCATTTTTTAAGAACACCAGCAGTACACATAGCAATGGTCTAAAGACTAACAATGTTCAACAGACCGGTGGTCAAGCAAAGACTATGTAGGCCAACTTATTTCCTGCTTTCATTGCAAACTATTTCCTGGAACCAAGTGGGATGAGAGCGTAAAACGAGGTTACAAACCCATTTGGTAATGAATATGTAAATTTTCTTGCGCGCTACCTAGCGAGTTCCCGGTGAACTTACGCTCCTTCGCAGCGCCCTCATGTGGTGGCTGAACCAAGGCATTTATGGATAACGATACTGAGAATTGATGTATTGAAAACGAACGTCTTACGAAGAAACCAAGCTAATCTACTGATGCTGCGGGATAGATAATCATTATTTCAGCTAAAATTTGCCTTAAATTTGAAAATATAAATCTTTAAACTCAAGTTTAAAATATCTTTATTTTTCTCGTTCCCTCACAAACATACCGAGGTATTCATCTTTCCTACAGGCTCAGTTGTCCCTAGCACACCATAAACACACTCATACGCAAATTGTACTTTGAGGAATTTTAATTTTAAACTAAAAATACATTTCGCAGCTATTTGTGGCGCAAATACGCATACAGTGACACTGATAAATAAAATAGTTTAATCTTATTTGGCAGAAGCAGAGACAATGCATGTTATTTGATTTGCGCAGAATTCATCAGAGCGCGAACGCGGAGTCGGGTACACTCGGAGTCAGGCATATGTTTTATCGTCATAGCAATTCCTTCATCAGCTAAATAGGCCCATAAAGCGATTCAGTACAGCAGGAACCGATTATCTTTTCTCAGTGTCTTGCACATGATGAACCGATAGCTGAGGCCGATTTAGGAGAGGGGGCAGCCATGAGACTCACATTTCACCATCCCAACCAGGATGTCGCAAGTGCAGGAAGGGGAAGGGGGGGGGGGG
>NMRA01000015.1:609589-626268 GCA_002633005.1 Phoronis australis
ATAAGACGATGCTTTGCTGGTTACGTTATACGAAATCGTTAAACAGAATAAACAGAACCCCACATTGGACACATTTTAACGAACTTACGCCTAGCGGGTAAACTTTGCACGGGGTTGCATTAAGATTTAGAGTCCCTTAAAAATGACCTGATGTCATTTTTCAACGTGAACTAACCCTTGGCGTCGTTTTTCACGTCGTCCAAGTTTAATCACTCCAAATGGACTTCTTGTCAAATGGAAAAAAAAAACAAAATAGCCTCATCAGTGAGTGCTTTACACTTCTCTTCAATTTTTGTAAACCGAGATATTCTGTTGCGCCTGCATATTCTACACATCTGTTTTGAAGCCCACCTCTTGTCTTCACTGTCATTGGTAATATTCGCCTGTTTTACAATTGATTCGATAGGATTTGTTGAGATTTGAATTGTGTTCCAACTGTGACGGCATGGGACGAAAAAATTGGATATTCAATGAAACACAACAGCTCTAAGACTAGGAATAAGGAGGACTAAAAATACTGACATAATTGTGCATTTATTTCTAGAAAACACAGCACGGAGCACAAACTAGTGATAAAGTCCATGGTTCAGCGAACTCTTTAAATGGCTAGGCGCGAGAATCAGCGTGATATTGGAAAGTATGTAGATTTTTAATTCCGTAAATCCACGTAATGAAGTTACTTTGTCGTTTTCGCGCGCGGAAGTTATTTTATACTATTTACAAAAATGAACGCGCAGATGGATGAGTATTTCTCACGAAATGTCTTTCAGCCCTTTATTCGAGACTGGTAAGCCTGCGAATTGTGATGTGTAAGAAATTGTGTTAAAAGAAGCGTGAATAGCATATGGGTAAAACTTGATACAACTTTGTTTCTCGCAAATGACTGAAGCTAAATATATGTGCGATTTTTTTGGGATGCTGCAATGTGTCGCCACTAAGCCTACATCTAAATCATGAATTGCTATGCAATGAATAAACTTACCGAAATATGCGGTGCGAAGCGTTAACGATGCGTTACCCATCGAAATCATGTTTTTATTTCCACAGTTTTCAAAGTCAACGTTCTTGAGTGAAATTTAGCGCACACCTACAACAGTTGCTACCGATTTATGCTAACGCAGTCCTACTCAAAATTTGACTGTAAAGTAATTATTTGCACTGGAAGTCACAAATTATCACTTTACTCCCACACCAGTTGCCACGAATGTTTATCATGCGTTCACAACCCCTAATGTTCATCACGTGATCACTGATGTGCATGCTACAGGAGATTAAAAGGACATATATTCAAGAAAAGTTTTTAAAACAAAATTATTAGTGTACTAACGGCAACTGATCGGAATAACATACTTTCATGTTAAGGGATCTCTTATTGAATATCTGAGCTCACAAAGATGGATTCACCACGCACCCTTTTCCCTGTTTTTGAATTATATATCCTTACATGTTACGGGCCATCCTCTCAGAAGAGGGCACCTATAAATCCAGTACTGGTGCACGAACTTGATTGTTTTGATGTAAAATAATATAAACAAGATATTCAAAGCTGAAAAGCAGACATAGCTTGAGTAAAACAAGGATTTCATGAGCGGATAGATTTGTGGAAAAAGCACGTCTAGTTTTAGAATAGTCAATAGCAGCTGTTTATAACAGTTATTTCGGTCTACGGTAATTTAGGCACTGTAAGGATTAACACCTATTTCTGTCTACGGTAATTTAGGCACTGTGGGGTTATTATTCTGAAGGTGTTCATTCTTTCATAATTCTATAAATACGGATTTGTTCTGAATTTACCTTTTCATGAGCCCTTTGTTCAATGAAAGTAATTAGCGACTTAGTCCTTAAATTAGGGGCGTTGCATGCAAAAACCCATACTTATTTTTAATAATATTGAAAGTTCAACGTAGAATTCACTCTCACTTTAATTGCATTAAAGCTAAAAATTGTCTTAGTAATGAAACTAAAGCAGCATAAAAAGGAACAATCAGTTTTTTCACAAGTCCACTAATGCGCAGTTGATTTAGGTAACTTAGCTGAGCGACCCAATTTGGGTCTGATTCATGCAATCGGGCACTAGAGGACTAACGCAACGACTGACCCGGAAGAGTGAATCAAAGGTTGCGTGTGTCAAACGTGTCAAGCTTGTTCAATAAATAATCCTGCTTGCCGTTTCAGCTATGTTACTCTTCCATATGTACGTACCAGCACATTCAGAAGGTACAGTATAACACGTTAATTGCTGAGTTTGGTAAGACAAGAGCTAGACCGGTTGTTATATGACGTCATGTTCAATGTTGACAATCGTGGTAATGCGTTATTATGCTTTGATTTGCTGCTATACAGTAAATAACTCTTATGCAAGCTGGCCATGTCTGTTGGGATTAATACCGGACTTAGCTCAGGTTTTATAAAATAAACTCAGAGGTTTTATAGTCACCGCTCAAACTTCGCTAATTGTGTTCTAAATATGTGAAGAGTTGCCATATTTATTAATATTTTCAACTCAATCTAGAGATGAGCATCATAAAGACTCACACTGCTCTTAACCAAAATAAACTAATCAGCTGGTGGTGAATTTTACTGTTAAAGAAATCGGTAGGCTCCATTCACTTATTGGTGTTACACATGTATTTAGGAACACTAACGCACCAAAACAAAGTACTCCAACCTTCCACCAAACACTAACCAGAACAGTTATCTTCAAAAATGGCGCCGAGTTTTTTCCTTTTAAGGAGCTGAAATTTTTCGAATTAAAATTTTTACGGATAGCGAAAAAACAGTGATGCGTGCACATAAAATTTCAGGGTAAGATTCAGCCAATCCAGGTCCATTGCCACCACATTTTGCTCGAGCTCGACTCACTCCACAAGCTCTTTTTGAGCACAATTTTGTACCTCGGCCGAGATCAGAAAATCATCGACTATTCACGTCTATTTCTCTGACCTGAGTTTCTATGCATCAGCTCAGGAACAATTCCTGAATCTGACGATCCTATTGTAAATTTTATCTCAAATAGTGAGCTTCGCAACTCAATTGTAATAACGCGTCCCTGTGCTTGATTTTGCTGCCCGGACAAAGTAAAGGAAGTAATTCCCCTGCAGTTGCCGCGACTCCTTGTCGGGAAAATAATCACTTGCTAAATTGGCTTCGATTTTCAATTTTTAGAAAAAATGTAGTTTAAAATCTTACAAAAACTTTCAACATATACCTCTGTTGTCTAAATGTAAAAATTCAGCGTCAAAAACGGGTGGGGGGGAGTGTAACGAATTTTAGTCGATAAGCTAAATGTCGGCGATGGGAAAATATTGCAGTGTTAGGAGCATGAAGCAGAATTTTTTAATCCCTTTGTCACAAGAATTTCACTCATTAAAGGCCCGGGAAGTTAATCATGCACGCACCCGGGNCGGGGGGCAAAACGGTCCGCCTTGGAGAAACAAAAGGTCCGAGAAAACGAGACACGAGTCCTCTAAAAAGGCGTAAACGCACAATTCACAGCTCCGAACGTGGTACCCCGTTTCTCCCGCTTTTTTGTTAGAAGGTCGGAAATTCGAGCCCCCTCATATTAAAGGCTGGGTGCGCGCATGTTGATTAATGTGTTCATTTTGCCCCGCGAAGCACAGATGTCCGCGCAAGGCAGGCCAGGCGGTACTATACGAATGTTTCTGGCAAAGTGGGAATTATTCCTTTTACTTTAAACTCATTAATACTTACTTTATATCATTTGGCACATTCGCACACTCAGCCTTTAAAGTTGGGGGGGGGGGGGGGGTNGGGGGGGGGTTAAATTGAGAATGAGGACCTTTTACTAAAAAAAGAAAAAAACGGAGTACGTTCAGAGCTATGAATTGAGCATTCGCCGAATTACTGCCTTTTTAGTGGACGTTTGTCTCGTTTTCTACCTTTTTCGGACTTTATGTTTCTCTTAGGCAGACCTTTTTGCCCACTGGTGACTTCGCCAAATGGGAAACTCGTTGGAGCCCCCGAGCCTCCCCTGAGTGCGCGCATGTGGTACCATGGTAAATTTTCTTCCTGAAGTTATTTCGCCACCAAATGGTATTCTGTCGTTCATTGTTATTTGTTGGCAGTCAGTCGCCCGGCCATAATGGAAGTCGCGGGAGACCACCACCGGTATCTTAATTAGTTTCCGTCTCAGTAAATTTATTTTTGATATTTTCGCAAGTTTAATCGCCAGGATATTTTAACTGTATAGCAGTTATAATCAATTATTTTGAAGTTGCATGTTCGTTGTTCTGTTTATACTGTTTGTTTACCAGAGTTAATTTCACCCAGTAAAACACGCTTAGCCTAGCTCACAATAGTCGGCCTTGTTATTCAATCATTGGCACCGCACTGTGACTAGTCCGTAATTTTATGCAAGTGTATGAACCTATCTTTGCATCATGCATACGGCATTTATGATTTGAACCATTTATTCCATTAAAACAGCTGGGGACGGCATGCCTTCGTCTTTCGCCAGTGCAGTGGTCTCGATCGGTCCTCACCGAGTCAGGTTGCAGATCCGGATCTGCAAAATAATTTCTGTCAAAATTTATTTTGTCACATTTTGTCAACAATTTCAGTACAAATTGTCCCTTTCTTGGTTCCACGTTAAGGTCCGATATCGATTATTTTGTCCCCGTTTGCAGGCTGGTTTCCGTAACTGACAAAAACTGCTCCAGTCGCACACTCAGCCGACGTTCTTAGCCCCGCTGGGTTCCTGAATGAATTTTGCTTCCGGTTTCGCAGTTAGTTCAAAATGGCGGTGTGTTCTTCGGGTCGGAATCGTGAGTGGCGCATTCATTTACACTGCATGTCTTCCACTACGGATTGGGTATTGGTTGTGGGATAGGTACTTCGTGGTTCCTTATAATTTCTTTATAATTTCTTCTAACCATTAATAAGGGTTAAAAACGTGTGCAACTAGGACTTTAAGCAAACCTTACGCTAACAAGATTTGCACGCAAATGGACGTTTACCACGATTGTCCAGCGAACTAGGCCTACTATCTGAGGGTCGAATGCGCTGTCACCGATTGAAGGAAGCTATTGACTTTTCATGGGGCTGGCTGAGTTTGTTGGATGAGATAACTGCGTTCGTAAACCAACACGCCTATTTAGCATACGAGTTTCTAAGTCAAAAACCGAACACGGGAAAAGACCAACATGACTGTTTTTATTTTTAAAATCGAGGCATTATAAGAGAAATTAGCGAATACATTTTCTTCAGCATCCCAGTTAAGCAATGAGCATTAATTTGTGAATCGATTCTGACGGCCGGGTTAGTCACAGACTGGCACAATCTAGGTTAAGGCTCGCTTAGGCGTTGGGTACAACCCCACAACTCTTTGCACTTAGAACGTCTAACGCTATGCAGGGGCGGATCCAGGAGTTTGAGTGAGGGGGGGGCAGGGCACAGGAATAAGCAGCATATCGGCAGATGCGCGCGCCCAGCCTAAAATGTGGGGATGCAGGGGTCTTGAATTCTTAAGTTTGCGGACCTGTTGACTAAAAAAATAAAAAAACGGTAAACGGGGTTTATTCAGGGCCTATGCGTTGATTATTAACCCCCAAGACCCCCTGGTTGCGCGCATGTGCTAGTCAGCAGTTCGTACCCAAACTCACAAATGGGATCTGGTACAATTTTAGGGGGGGGGGGGCATGGCCCCCTTGCCCCCCCCCTAAATCCGCCAAGGCTATGCGTAATAAGTTGGTGTAGATATTCCCAAGTTGTTTCAGATCCGTGCGATGGAAGAAGGTGCCAAAGAGACTGTGTTGTTGTCAACAACGTGGCCTGGTGCATATGCCTGGAAAACGAATTTTTAAACGAAGACAGCACCACGTGTACACGTGAGTAGTTTTGTGAATGACCCATCCCAAGGTTCAGCCTATATTATAGTTCTGTAGAACCTTCCAGAAAGCACGTGCCATATTAGTTCATATGACAGGCCAAAGAAGATTTTTGAAGTACGTCAAACACATTTTACAGTGTAGGCCTACATGGAAAACGATTTTTCATGGTTTCAACAGACTGGTTGGTTTTTTCACTCCTGACGCGGAGCGTTTATGGAGGAGGATTGGTTTATCGCCACAAGTGATTGCGAATAGTTTATAACGTTGTTGTGATTCCTTTACTTATTAATGTAAACTGTAAAATCCATTTGTGCATATACACGCACATCCCCGAGTACTCACGGATGCAAAAGTATGAAGTAGGATTAAAAGAGAATGCCACCCAAAAAACAACCAATTTTGTATCAGATCGAGTAGTTCTACTCGATAACGGCAGGTTCGGTTGCGTTACCTGACACCTGACGGCAGACGGAGGTGTTGAAATTATCCGATGACGTAATTGGTTTCACACGCAGTCTGTTCAGCAGTTCACAACACGGGTTAGTAGTGTCAGCTTATCGCTTGAATTTATCGTTTAAAAGCAATAATTCATCAAACTTCGAAATAAAACCCTTAAAAGTACACCGAGTTCTTATAAAAACGTGTTGTTTTATTTCGCTGTTACGGATTTACTGGTCTCTTGGACACACCGTAGCCTACAAAGTTCGGCACTGAGGCCAATTTACCAAGGTCCGTAGTAGGAGTTTGGGGTCTGTTCGGAGATAAATTCGAAGTATTCTTCCGTGAAATACAGACAGGATAACCTAGATCTATGTTGTTCATACTTGTGATTTTTTTAGTTCTCAACACACAAAACGCTTGTTATCCCGGCCAGTGGCTCGGAACCCGATCAGACCCGTCGCAGGCCGCCAAGACTGGCACGAACATAAACCAGCTTGAGTTGGAAACTAAACCTCTAGTCACGAAAAGACTATAATAGTGAGCCAAAGAAATAAATTATTCATGTGAATTAGCCACGATACTGAAAATCTACTTACTTGTCGGGGACCGCGAAGTCGGGTTCCCCTTCTACAGACCGTCAGCTAGGCAAAGGTTGTACAGTAACAATGCTTTGAATAATGTATTTGTATTTCTAATTAAGATTCCCCTAACATGTGACAATAGCATATAAAATCGAGTAATTGTTTCACAACAGCTTTCTGTCAGCAAACACTTTGCGTTCACACGGCCTTGGTGCCCGGTCTATTACATTTGTTGCCGGCATCAAAAGCCGGTAACGCAGTGGTTTATTCATATTGCTGGCTTCTCAAAACACTCAAGAGCACTCCAAGGCATTACAAATAGAATCTAATGGGACAGACTTTCAGTTTCATGTAAGCATTGGTTAGGATCATTTTAGGATGAGAATAATTCATTTTGAAACAGATGCAGAATAATAAACGTCTACATGGCAACTCGCCCGGCGCCAATCCCGACTTACTGAGTCAAGAGCTCATCCGACGAAGACTTCACGGATCGTTAGGTTTCACAGGCTATCAGTTCGAACCAGAATACCCTGATCAAGAAATACAAGAGAGGCGTCGTGAACATACATAGGCAACGGAACGTATGGATAGTTCTTTGGTAAGCCGGAATTCGTCACTGAGACAAATCATTGTCGACGAAATGCCGGCCACAGAAACGGAGATGTTTCCCCGGCCTCATACTTGCTGTTAACAGCATACCTTTCATTCTTCACTACCGCGAGCCACTTCCTAAACATTTCGAGCTCTCGAGGAAGTCGAAAAAACGATATTCCCGCTTTTTTCGCAGCTTTCTAGTTCGGACAAGCGGGAACCGATGCACCGCAATATAGCGGCATTCACTCTGCAGACGAAGCACTGACGTCCGCTGCGTCGCTTCTCACCTTCCTCACAGGTTAACGCGACACCTCTCGGAAAGGTGAGGTCGACCGTATAAGAGGCGATGTGGATATAGACCGATTAAGACGGTAAAAAAAGACTAATTAAATCGGGTGGCATTCTCCTTTAAAGACTAAAAATGTCCTCAAAACATAGAATGCAGAATCGAGAAGTGATAAACTTCACAACTACCAGCAAACATGTTTCTCCAACAGAAATGAGAATAACATGCCTATTGAGAGATTTAAAAATAGGTTTCAAACATGTCCCCCGTCAAACTTTCGTGCATTAATTTTTTGTTCTCCGTTTGGGAATGGTGCGCAACAGTAGTATTTATTGTACGGATGCTGTTCTGATTTACAGCCGTTATTCCTTGTGAGGAGACGGTGAAGGCGAATCTGAATTGCATGGATTTCTGTCATCTCATATCAGCTGATAACCCCGTATGTCGATGCAACAGTGAAAATTTTAGGGAAAAGTACCTAAGGAACACGAACTGCAAAAGTGAGTTTCCATTCTGAACACATGGGACAATTTTACGTTGATTTGTACTCCTGAAATCAAGCTCCGGCATGAAATCGTTCTATTCTACTTGAAATCGAACTCGAAATTACTTTTGACATTTCCCATTCTACTTTGGAACGAAGATAAGTTTCCATTATTATGCTTTTTGCAGATGAGTCTCTAGTTCTGCAAGTTCACACTTGATAACTCCTAGATTTGATCTACAATTTCGAGTAAAAACGCGAGATTTCGAGATCAGAGTCGAACTTAATTTAGGCTGGGGTCATCAAACGCAAATTCACGTAAAGCAACTGGAGCGACAGAATTAGAGAAAGCTCTTGAGTTCGCGCCAAAGCAGAACGAAATATGCCAAAAATATTTCCAGTTCGATTTCGAGTTCAAAGGTTAGACGCCGTACCTAGATTCCACAGAGGAGCTGACATTGTCCTTGGTGGATGTATCTGAGTGTCTGACAAATTTCGAACGTTTTGGATGTTACAGTACACGATGTCATCTATTTACAGATGCCGACTTAAATTCAATGGCACTTTTTGAAAATTCTTCTAGTATCTTGCAATACTTGGATGGAAATTAGTAAATGTTGAAAATTGTGAAAAACCTACAATATTATGTCGGTAAAGGAATTTCTTGTTGAAGTTAGTTAAAGGAAACACATGGGATATGATTTAAACTTTCTCATCCGTTTTCTTCACGTTTCGAAAGCATGGAAGGAAAACAGGAATTGCTTAGTGTTTGAACTGGTGACATTAAAAGACTTCCAGCTTGGGAGTTTTCCGGTCGGTAACAAGGGTAGGCTACTGTTAACACTGAGACACTTCAAATAGTTAGCAGCATGCTGGTGGTCAGCAGCAAGACCAGAGTTGCACTTTGCTTTATGTGTTACAGACACTGACCTTTGCGTGCTCCAAAAATGTAAAGAGATGTGTGTCCACGAAGGCGACAAAGTAAAGTGTGCCTGTAAAACCGGAAGAACGTTTGACGAACGAGGACGATGTCGAGGTACTGCTTTAGGGACGGCCGGGGCTCATGCTGGGGGAAGGAGGGGGGGGGGGGTTCTGTGGAGCNTTCTGTGGAGCATAACTCTCTGGGTAATAGATACGAACCAAAGTAACGCGTTGAAGCGAGTTTACAGGTTTAATCAAGAATTAGAAATATTCCTGATCATTTAAAGCAACAAAGATGTACTTGTATGATATAACTTTTATAACTGGTAAGCATGCAACCCTTGGAATATATCGTAGCCCAACTGTAGTCGACATTCCTTCATCGCACGGGCGTTCTCATCCAATCAACGTTCGTTTTTCAGATGTGTAAACAGCCTTGTTTATGAGAGTTGATAATTGTATGAAGAAGTCTCTATTTCCTTTCAAATGAGATACGGCACGTGCTTTGGCGCCCCACTGGCTTGTTTAGAATATGTCAACGATGCGCAGGGCGGAACATCAAACGTTACGCTATTTGAGTTGCTTGCAGACATGAACCCTTGCGAAAGGAAAAATATGGGTTGTGAAGACCCCGTCTGCATTCGTGACGAGAACGATAACTGGTCTTGTGGCTGCCACAAAGGGAGAGTGTTAGGAGATGACGGACATTCATGCTACTGTAAGTCACACCTCTTACGTCTTCTTACGACGACAACTCTACATTTACGATCGTTTAGAATTCGGTGGCCGTACAAGCCGTCTCGAGCTAAGTGTCAAGATGATTCGAAAACCATAGACATTTGTCTATATTTGCCGGGGGACGGCCTGCCCCACTAAAACTGGCAACATTTAAACGATTAAACGGGTGACAAACCCACGCCTCCCGGCCTGTGAGAAAAATGACTTTTGATCCAGGTCATTTTCGCATGATGGCTAGTGGAGCTCTACATAGATGCTTGTCACAACTAACGTGATTTACGGCCATTTTAAAAAGCGCGTGCTGCGCCATCTTTGAAAACGTTTTGCTTCCGTTCATTCTTTGTAGTGAAACTCTTGTTTGTTTTTTGTTGTTTTTTTAATACGACGAGTTAGCGTTACGGTTTGTCATGTTACACCTGATAAAACCACGTAACTGTATGGTGTTCATTGATTTCCGACTGAAAAGATTCACCGCCCTAACTTGATTTATTCCGAGTTGAATATTGCACTTTTTCCTGAGCTGATCAACGCTGAAGTGGGGTCTTTAATAACTGTTCTATCAACTCATTCATTCTGTTACTGACTTCTGTTGGATTGTGTCAGAACTAATGCGTTGTTTAGCGGCTGACACAACACTACTTTCAGATGGAGTTTAGTTATTCGTACAGTCCGTTCTCAACTGTATCAAAATTGCCAGGACAGAAACGCGAAAAAAGCTATGGTAGAAACCTGTAAAATATCTTGGCGTGAAAACAGGCGTATTCCGCTGGTACCAATAATAGGCCTACCCGGTATCAGAAATTTATTTGACACTTTACTGAGGATAAACGTTTAACTGTCAGGTTTGAAGGTGATATCTTTATTATTGTTTTCTGGGTTGTCTGAAAACATGTTTTGCAAAATTCAAGCTGTTTTTATAAGCGGTGGCCAGTTCGCAAAAAAAAAACGTTTAGGCCTAGAACTCTAGTGAAAGGATGAACGTTCTAAACTTTTGAGGATTACGATACAAGGTAAGCCTACAGCTTACATTTGAAGGCCAGTTCAATGCTGATTATACCGCATTAGTAGTATAGTAAGAGGTTTTGGGCGCCCGTTTTGCGGCTCCTCGGTCAAAGGTCATCTATGTGAAAGGAGGTCACGTGGGATAACTGCGATCGGGACACCTACCGGACGGATGTGTCAATGACGTCATGACGTCATAGATTTAATTAGAGAGGCAACTCGTTTTGTGGCTCCTAGCAACGGATTGAAACAAAAGAGGGATAAGAACAAAACGTGGATTCCCTTAGTTCGTGTGCCTGTCGTTGTATATTGTGTGTTTGTCTCACCAAAAACAAAAGGCAAAAGGCGATAACCACCCAACCCAACAACAGATGNTTTGACACTTTACTGAGGATAAACGTTTAACTGTCAGGTTTGAAGGTGATATCTTTATTATTGTTTTCTGGGTTGTCTGAAAACATGTTTTGCAAAATTCAAGCTGTTTTTATAAGCGGTGGCCAGTTCGCAAAAAAAAAAAAAAACGTTTAGGCCTAGAACTCCAGTGAAAGGATGAACGTTCTAAACTTTTGAGGATTACGATACAAGGTAAGCCTACAGCTTACATTTGAAGGCCAGTTCAATGCTGATTATACCGCATGCTTGTTCAGTACAATTTTTGAAGTCGTAATGTATAACATTGTTTTGTCCGTTGTACTGAGCACGTCTAACCTGAATTTGACAAAGAAAATGTCCTTAGTTTTATACTAAAAATAAATTTTTTCTAGTACCATGCTAGTTTTTTTAAAAATGAATTAGGAATTGATGACTTTTCTTGGTAAATTGATAGGGAAGCTTTTATCAAAATGTCTCTCTACAGCGGCCTGTCATCCCCAGGTGAGCAAGTGCAGCGACGAATGTCACGAGGTAAACTACAAAGCCACGTGTATGTGCAATGGCAATAGAATACTGATGGAGGACAAGGCAACGTGTCGAGGTAAAAACGTGTGGAACGCTTTTAGCGCCGCCTTGAGACAACCCAGTTGAACGCTTTTTGTAGTCCACGGCAACAAATAACTCGCAATACACGCACCGAGAGTGCCACGCCCAATACGCACCGTCAGCGTTTAATTAATAAGATAATGCATTTTGGCCAAGTGATAATGACGACCGGGACAGGACATTCGTCCGAGACAATGAGAGTTGACTTGACAGTTGACAAGTCAAATGTATCATGTTAGTCAAGCCAAATTAAAATTGACCAAAGGGACCTTTTTGCAACGAACTTTACACTAGCTTAATTGTCATGAAGGTAACTTGTTTGCCTGGCGGCGCTGACGTCACTCACTTGATGCTTTCTTCCACTGTGTGGAAAACTCTATGGACATTATATGGAACTGTAAGCTCAGGTCTCATATCAAAGCCGCTATGCATGACCACAAAAACTTTATTCTGTCTCATATTTTGGCCCTTTGAATTCCACCGAAAAAGGAAGCGAGACACCGAAAAAGTGGCAAAAACGCAGTTTTGAGCCCAAACCATCCGACTTCCTTGCCAATACTAGATTCTGAAAGGAGATTTCCTAAAGATTTTAAAAATGTGGTTCAAAAGTGCTGTCATTCATTTAGATTTTTGCAATTCTGGTTTCCGTTTTTGAGGGCTACCTGAAATAGTTGCCCGTGCTTCAAATTTACTGTTATAACCTAAATATACATTGCAAGCAGTAATGGAATGGGTCTCCCGATTCTCCGACTTTGTCACCAACGCGTGGAACTCGTCCAACCACATCGCCACAAACTGACGAACGTGTCCATCTGACGAGTTGTAACAAGGTGGCGCGAACGGCATTCCATAAATTTAAAACGCGTGATAATGCGTCACAGGATTTTTTTACTGGTTTCCATTAAGTTTCCACTTTGCACCACAAATTCCAAATAGTCGACCAGTGAGAGCTAATTCAAGCACTAAAATTGCAACCCAGCATAGATAACAAAGAAATTTTAATGGTCGTCATTCTTTATTGACCTAGAGCTTTTAAGGGAGGTTTGGATGACAAAAAGTATCTTCATTTTAGTTAATTGCTTTACAGAGCAAGTTGACTTTATGATTTATTACTTGGCTAAAGTTTTTCACTCACAATTTTATGAATGCTATTTTTAGATTGTTGATTATAATAGCGCTCATTTTCCTGTATACTATTCAGCCATTAGAAAGCCAGTTCATGCGAGTCCTTTTACGGATTATTCCGTAATCAAAATCAAGGGAAAGATTATCGCCAGAATTAAAATTGCAGGATGGCATGGCCCCCTTGATCGCCCCTAAATTTGCCACTGGTGTCTCCATGTCTTGCATAATGTCGGAACTTCACAACAAGGATTGCTACACATAATCAGATGACATGTTCTAGACTTCATACAGTGGATAACAAGTGTGAGACGAAGTACCGGAAAACTGTAGGCCAACTGTATATTTTCTCCTTATGTGGTTTGAATATGGAGCCTGTAATATTGAATTTCAATTTTGTGCTTTCTTCAATGCCCTCAGCCTGGATCATCTTCCTATCAACTGACGCCTGACGCGAGATCAGCCTGTCGTCAGTTAGAGCGTGTATCTACAAAAGTGTTTAAAACCACCAATTTCCTATCAAAACACCAAAAAAGCAGTCGATCAGTTGCCAAATTAAAACACCCGCAAATAGTATCTGACTGTTAATTAGCCGATCTCGAGTTACGAGCATTTATTGGTCGATACAAGATACCTAAAATTGAGACAACCAATGACATCGCCAGTTATCCTTAGAGTGAAATGTAGTCAGATAGCGCTGCTCGTTCTCGCTAGTGGTTTATAGTATGATAATGGCGTTGCTCAGCGGTGGTTGTGACAACGGAGAAGCACGGATATGGCCCAAGTTTCTACAAGTATCTCCGTATTGGTGGACGTGGCATACTTGTGCTACATACGTTCATAAGTCACACTCATGTCTGTGAAGCTGAGAAATTTTCTACCGAAGTCACTTTTTCTCGATTTTCTCTTTTTTGGGATGCCATGGTATAAAGGAAGTTTAATGATGCTGGTAATGTAGTCACTTGCTAAAACAAGGGAGAAGGTGGTTTTGTGCACTTTAAGTCTTTTAAATACAAATAGAACGCCATGTTCAACAAACCTATGCAGTTGCAGCAGTTGTGCAGTTGCCATTATTTGTGGTCTAAGAATGTACTGCAAAAATGCGCGAAATCTGGCCAGGCTAAAAGTCTACATCATCAGGCATTTTAATGCACGTGTTCAAAGTGTGACGTACATCTTAAAAGATGTACGTCACACTTTGAACACGTGCATCATAAGCTGTCTTTCTCAAAGGCAAGCACCTCATTGAAAACGCAAAGCAAATACACTGCACGTCCATCTTTTCGTGGTTCCTTCTATAGTCGCGGTATAGGAGTAGTTCTCACTGAGTTTTGACTGGCATTGCACACATCATTCGACTTGCTTCCTTTCTTCTACGCTGTCCAAAACTCTATGAAGAAAATGACACTCATCTTACACATGTTTCGGTGACGTCTACTGTGCACGTACAGCAATTTTCAGTTTTGGTTCATGAAAGCCTGTGGTTTTTGTGAAAATTTTGAGAGTCGTTTGAACGCTTACTAATTCCCGAATTTTCTGAAGATTTCCGCAAAAAATATTTACTCGCATGAATTTGCCATGTAGAACACCTTTGCGACCAATGGGTTCTGACGTCACTTTTCAGAACGTAACCAGTGCGAAGAGGGCGTCTGTGGACTCGGGGCCACGTGTAAAATGGTCCAAGGCCAAGCCAGATGCACCTGCGAATCTCCCTTCGTTACATCTTTTCAAAATCCATCGGACTGCGTGCGTGAGTAAACGATAAGATATTTAGTTTTCAAATCTCATCGATCGAGAAAAGGAGCGGAGATACATGAGTAGTCAACTGGAAGATGTGACCGGAAGGAGATCGGAACTGGGCGATGTGTAAGGGAGAACGCACACCGAGGCCGGAGACTGACGAAACATGACAAAGTCATTGTAGACATGGTTAGGTTGGTCTCTGAGCACATCATGATGTTGATGACCATGAAGTGCGAAAGCTTGTATGAATATTAGTATGTATTATGTACGTGTGTATGTATGTATCAGTGGCGGATCTAGGATATCACAAGGGGGGGCAACATTTTGTCCGGCTGTTAATTACCGGGGTTAATTAATAAATTCAACATTTCCCTACGCTCTTGCTGTTTCATTTTTTGCGGCAGCCAAGGGGGGGGCGGTCCCCCTGCCCCCCCTAAATCCGCCTATGTGTATATATACATACATGTACGTATGTATATACGTATGTATGTATAGCGGGGCGATAATCCTCCAAAATCCACTCGGGCTCTAGATAACGGTGGATAACGACTTCGCCATGTAATAATATATGTATATGTATGTATGTATATATACATACAAACGAATATGTATGTATGTATGTAATATGATGTATGTATTATGTATGTGTGTATGTACAAACATGCATGCATGCATGCATGTGTGCGTGTGTGTGTGTGTGTTTCATTGAATAGTAAGCTGTTCTTGGCTTTAGTTAGTTTGTTCAACAAACTTTCATAGTATCTACATAGATGGCAGTTGAAATAGTAGATCGCGGAGTTTAAGTGGCATCACGAACACAAATATATGAGTAAATATATAATAAAACACTGTGCAAAACATTTCATAATAAAGCAGTAGCGGTACTTCGACTATACTTCAGTCATCAAAGGCAAACCATAAACGCTATAAAAGCGCAATTACAGAAGGAATTTTCATGGAAACTAATGTATTATATAACGTTGTAAAATTTACTAAAATACGTATCTGTTACAACTTATGGACATTATTTATATAACGACAAGGTACGATGGAACCCAGTATCTTGGGAATTTATGTCAGGAGTTTCAGTTTTTATTATTGTCAACAATATCTGAACGAGAAATTTTCTGTTTGTGGAGTGTTTGAAAGTGATCTTTAATTGATCCATTTTGTAAATGCATAGATAACCGGCGAGATAAAGTGCAAGTTGTACAACCTACATACCTTGAGCAATCATTGTTTGAACGAATACATTCGTTGTGGGGGCAATTGAAATGATAAATCAAGTCAGTTTTGGCTAACACTCGGACAGACTTTGAGCACATGTTGTTAACAACAAAATCTTTAGTTTTATGGTTTTGGTAATATATAATTAATGAAAGGCTATCTTCTGGTCTTAACATTATTATGGATGATCCGTTTTAAAACTCGTTCATCTTCAATATAACGTGAATGGAATTGGTTGCGGTAGAAAAGTTTCTTGGTACAACCACTTATTTGTTTTAAAGTGTACACAACATGACTCTAGTACCTCAAAATAAATTTTATTATTATATCTTACTTGATTTCAGTGCCTTTAGTGCACAGCTCATAAAGAAACACGCAAAAATTGAAAAAAATAATTATGTACAACGTCATGGGTTGAACCCAAGTCGTTCGCCATACTGTTCGGATCAGAGACATAGTGTATAGAGTGAAGAGAAAGCAAAGTATATTTAGCGTCGAGAAGGTTCGTAGAGGGATCAAAAGATGTGTTTCCGGAGGCTGCAGCAACAGCAGCCAGGCGGAAAACGTCTCGGTGTTCCGAAGGACACCAAAGTTGCGCAGAAGTGGCATGGCTTCGTGCGCCGAACGAGAGTGTGGGACGTCATCGTGGACCAAGCGATTCGGTCCGGGGCCACTCTGTGTTCTGCCCACTTTGAGGACTCGTGTTTCGA
>NMRA01000015.1:630294-691905 GCA_002633005.1 Phoronis australis
TGCCGTCATCTCCGTCTGTCCGGCGTCCGCTGCTCTATCTCCAAAACGCTTTGTTGTCACATTCATGAAATTTTGCACATATGTTCCTATCATAGATGGGACGGCATGAGCGAACTTTCGGACGGATCCGACTACCGGTGTGCCCCCTAGTGGCAATTTTAGTTTTTTACGCTTACTTCTATATCTTCAAAGGTCCTAAACGTATTTTCATAAAATTTGGCATATAGGGCCTAGGCATCTATTAGTGAGATGACCGCTATCATCCTCCAGTTTTCGCGGATGGATTCGACATAGTTTGCGCCACCCAGTGGAAATTTTTGCTGTTTCCGAGTCTGTTTTTAGGCGTCCATCCCACTATCAACCAAACTGCTCTATAAAGATGATCGTGGAAATTGGGATGTACGTTTTTATTAAGGAGAAGACGGCTGACGATGATTTTCCGACAATGATTTTGACTACTGTGGCGCCTCCTAGTGGCAGTTTTGTCTCTGACTACCGGTGTGCCCTCTAGTGGCAATTTATATTTTTACGTTTACCTCTGTATCTTCAATAGTCCTCAACGTATTTTCATAAAATTTGAATAGGCACCTATTAGTGAGATGAAGCTATCCTGCCATTTTCGGATGGATTTGACGTAGTTTGCGCCACCTAGTGGCCATTTTTACTGTTTTTAGTCGGTTTTTGGTGTCCACCCCTCTATCAACTAAACCGCACTGAGGATGATTGTGAAAATTGGCATTTATGTTCTTACTACGAAGTTGACGATGATTTACCAGCGACTTCGACAACTGTGGCGCCTCCTAGTGGCATTTTTTGCGCCCTTGGCTGTATCTCCTAAACGGTTTGCAGCATCTTTGCTAAATTTAGAAAGTGTATTTATATGATGTTAACAACTGATGACAACAACTTTTGGAGGGATCTGACAACCAGTGTGCCGTGTAGTGGCAATTTTCATTTTTTAGGCTTAACTCTGTATCTTCAAAGGTCCTCAGAACGGATTATCAGAAAGTCTGGAATATAGGCATTGGTGAGATGATGCTATCCTCCCGCTGTGGGATGGAATCGAGAAACTTTAGCACCACCTATTGGCCATTATTCCTGTTTCCGAGTCTTGTTTTTTGGCGTCCACTCCTCGATCAACCAAACCATTCTGAGGATGACTTTGAAAATTGGTATAGTGGTATATGCGCTCAGTCTGAAGAGGAAAGTTGATAATAACGCATTTGACTACTGTAGCGCCTCCTAGTGGTAGTTTTGTTTTGTTTTGTTTTGTGGCCATAGCTGCATCTCCTAAACTCACTGCAGGATCTCTATTAAAGAAGCGATGGCATGTACCCATTTTCAGATGGATTGGATGTTTTTTCGCCCTCTTGTGGCTATTTTTATGAAACAAATAATCAACCCTAGAAGCACACCGTTTGCGGTGCATTCGTGGGCGCATTTCAACGCTCCGCGTTGATCTTGTTACACATTTCATAATCATATTACGTCGCTGAATGACTTCCTCATAAGACTTACCTACGCAAATCTACTCTTACTCAAGTCGGGTGCGTAAAAACAAAAACTGGCGTAAGAATATGACCTGAAATGGCGTGTTGTCACGGAAATAGTCCCACGAGCGGCTACCAATGGCCCAGTTCTACTAAACGTAGGGAGAGGGTACGTTAACACGGTGGTTAAATTGAATGGACATAATTTCACATTTTCATTATTTGCGTTCTGTTGTATACTCCTTTACAATATATTCCATGTGACGTTGAGATACTTTTTAGTTAGCAGTTTCTTTTTTAAAATCACATATTCGTCGTTTCCTCGCACTCTCCCAAAAAAGCTTGAAATCGTCATTCACTCAAGAGCAGATGAAACGATAACAATTTGCCGGAAACGTTATTTGTAACGTTGGTAGGTCTTTGCTTTGATTTGATCGCGTTGTTTTTTCTGTTTTTAGTGGCTTTCAAACTTGCCGAATGGACTTCCTCAATTGTAAAAAAGGAAAAGCCACCCGAGCTCACTGCTCGACCAGTGCTATACGGTGGGGCGTAGACGCACCTAGGCCCAGCCAACCACCTTTTAGCATTTGAACATAGCGCCTACTCACCGTCTTAACTTACGTTCAGTGCTCAAGGTGATACGGTGGGCTTTTGGCGCCTACTTACCTCTAATTTTACCACTACAGCACTGTGCCCGACTCGTTGGTTCTGCAAGTCAGCGCCTGTTCTATGTTCAGTTTGATTCGAGCTTGTGTAGACTGGGACGAGGGGTTTGAGGGCCGTGAGTCGAGGGGGTCGTGGATTGTGGGGCTCGAGTGGGTTTTCGAAGCTCTTATCTCACGTCAACGATTGAATCATTGGCCTGACTGACATGTTTCACGTACCATGCACTTGTCTTTGCGAGTAAATTGGCATCAAGCTACGTGTGCTAAGCGTTTCAGTTAATTTCGAAGGCAACAGACAGAGCGCATAACTCTTCGTCTGCTCCATATTATTGAGAACGGGGTTGGCCCTGGGTGGTGATTGAGGTTGCGATTCTCTCTCGAAAGAGAGCCGGCTTGATGGCACATCTTTTGTTATGAGTCTTAGACTGACTAGGCAACTAACTCTATTGTCAATTAGTTCAAATTTCTTTAGTAATTGTCTTGATATTTGCCATCACTCCAACTGCAGTTGTAAAACAGCAAATTAACTGCGTCTCAGTTCTTATCAGTACGTGAGGATCACCAACTCAATACGACTGAGACGCAAGTCGAGAATACTTTATATTGCAGCGAAAACTCCGTGCGAGTTGCTGAGCTGCCACAATGCGTCCGGAGCAAGTTGCAGTGAGGACGAACCTGCTAGGTGTGAATGTCTTAAAGACGGGTACCATCTTAGCGCCGATGGTAAAAGGTGCGAAGGTGAGAGAGCGCGGGAGAGCGCGGGAGGGAGGGAGGGGGAGAGGGGCCGGAGAGGAGAGGGGATGCGGAAATTTCATAGTTTGGAAGTTTAGACAAAATTAGATTTTTTAGCAATTAACCAGTTTCTTGGAACGGGCCCCTGGATCCTATCAAGAACGCACCCTTTATATGAATGAACAATTAACAACGCATTACATCAATGACTAGTTAAAAAGATACATAAAAATGTGAGGTACACTTAGAGAAAACAAAACGAAGTAGGGCTAGTGTTAGCGACTGACTTACAAGAGGACTAACACAGCTCGATCTGGGAGGATGGGGTGATAACTTGTTTCACATAAAGCGTAGTTGGAGATTGTGGGGTATTTGATGGGGTTGTAGACTGCTGTGGAGTCTAACCGGTTCGTTGCTTGTTAGATGGAGATAAAAACTGACTACATCGATTGAAGGCTATAAGAACACACAAAGTTTATTGGCTCTAACTACAGTATATATAGCAACTCAAAATATGTGTGGGTTTTGGGTGTATTTGAGTCAGTTCCTGTGACGTCAACACAAATAGTAAACTTTTATGAATGGAATTCCACAATCTCGTCCTGGCATGCCATATATGGAAAATGACTTGTTTACCAGACAACCAGATGCACTGAAACAATAACATTGA
This sequence comes from Phoronis australis, assembly GCA_002633005.1. Classification (NCBI taxonomy): domain Eukaryota; kingdom Metazoa; phylum Phoronida; family Phoronidae; genus Phoronis; species Phoronis australis. The sequence continues at coordinate 633,852 of NMRA01000015.1, forward strand.
TATGCTGAGGTCACTACTCACAGGAACTATTATGTAACAACTCTTCCTTTTGCCAGAGTTCAATGAAAAAACAGGATATGACTCACTTTCACTTGATCATCATGAGAATTCATGACACTCCGCCGGCCAAAAACGTTAAAATATTCGAATTTTAAAATCAACTGAATCGCACCAAAAACCACACATCATATTAAAATAAAAGGCATGCAACTAATCATCATAATCAGGTTACGCTTGAATTACACTAGTTGATATGTTTACACTAATACTAATTGTTCATCTTGGTGAGCAAGCTGTTTCCGAATTTTTTCCATTGCCAATTGCGCGGCTTGACGTCTTGGTCTATCAAGGACAGTCTCCTGGTTTGATTCTCGTTCAGTGGCAGTCTGTTCACTTGTATCTGATCCACCCTTATAGTTTACCTCCAGTGGATATAATTTGGCAATAGGGCGATTTGTGTATCCACCCTTTGTTTTGATCGTTGCAGATCGCACAAATCCATCTGCGCCCACGTTTACTTCGGTAACAATACCCATAGGCCAATTGACACGTTTTTCGATGTCCATGTGGATTAATACAATGTCTCCTTTGTTTATAGTATTACACTGAGTGCGTCCATGCGTTGTGGTCTGAGAATGTCTCTCACGTAAAATTGGTAAATACTCTCCTTTCCAACGCTTCCAAAAGTCCGTAAAGAGTCTATCCAAATATCTAACGCGGCTAGTCATGGCGTCGCGTTGAAGCGTAAAATCAGGATCTGTAATTTCATCAATCTCTACAAACTGTCGAGGTAAAGTTGACGTTATACGTCCATGGATCAGGTGTGATGGAGTGAGTGGTACTGGATCATCCTTGTCACTTGAGATGTAGGTTAGTGGTCTGTTGTTGATAACAGCTTCGATTTCCGTTAACAATGTGACGAGTTCATCGTATGTGACGCAGGATTTCCCTAACACCTTCTTCAGTGATGTTTTGGTAATGCCAATGAGTCTTTCATAGAAGCCACCAAACCAAGGCGCTCTTTTAGGAATAAAAGACCATTTGACGCGTTTTTGACGAAGATGATTCTCAACAGGGACACTTTCGATTAGATTTCTGATGTTTTCCGCTGAAGATACGAATGTCGACGCATTGTCTGAGATGACATGGCTGGGTACACTTTTTCTGCTGCAAAATCTGCGAAAGGCTCGGATAAATGCTTCTGAACTCATGTCTGTGACTAGTTCCAGGTGACATCCTCTGGTGACAGCACACGTTATCAACAATACGTAACACTTATTTCGGTTCGAAGTTGTATTTCGATAGTAAAGCGTACCTGTAAAATCCACTCCAACAATAGTGAATGGTGGTGCTTCTTCAAGCCTGTATTTAGGTAGGGGAGGATCCAGGGGTCTCGCATAGGGTTGTCCATTAACTTTGAGGCATAGGACACACTTCCGTAGCACCGACTTGACAATTTGTCTGATTATTGGTATCCAGAACTGTTGTCCCAAATGAGTAATCGTTGATAAAGTTCCAGCATGTTTGAGTAATCCATGTGCATATTCAGTGAAAATCTGTCATTCGGTGGAAGCAATATAGGAAATTTAGCATCATATGTGCTGTATGCATGCTCAAGCCTTCCCCGACAACGAATGACGGTATTATCATCAAGGAATAATTTCAATTGTCGCACAATGGAGACTTCGATTTTGAGCCTCGGAGAACTTCTAATTCACGGTAATAATGCTGTCGTTGAACGTGTTTAATCCACAATAACTTGGCTTGGTTCAGGTATTCTACGGTCAATTTTGAACTTGTTTCTTGCTTGCGTAATCTGTGCACAAACTTCATCACATAGGCAGTCACATGTAGCAGTGTGTCCAGGGTAGAAAATCTATTAACATCAATGATTGCTTTAAGGTCAAGAGTGTATACCTCTGCTTGTGTCTGTTGTGTCTGCTGCTGTTGTTGTTGCGTAACGTCAGTAACATCTGTAGTTGTGTCTGTTGTCTGGAGTGTTGGTTGGACATCTGGAAGTAATCCATCTGTTATCAGTTGTGCTCAGATCACACATGTCAGTATTACACGACATCACAATACTGTCTGGGGAAGGATTGATAGGCCAGTCACCTTTGGGTAACCGTACTGGACCCGACCACCATAGTTGCGATGACTTCAAGTTTTCAGTGGAAATGCCTCTTGTCAGCAAATCTGCAGGATTATCTGCTGAAGGACAATATGTGACGTCGTCGAACCTTGCAGACTGTATTTCGCGTACTCTGTTTGCGACAAATACGGGTAGTTTTTTGTCACAAAGAATCCAGTGTAGAGTGATTTGGCTATCTGTCCAAAATACTCTCTTGTTCACTTGGAGATGGCTAGAACTTAGTGATTTCATGACGAAGTTTGACAGTCGAGTTCCTATCAGTGTAGCCATTAATTCCAATCGGGGTAGTGTGATGTCCTTTGTCGGTTTTACTCTTGTTTTTGCCATCGCCAGGGTACTCTCGTTTCCATGTTTTAAGTAGACCGCAGCACCACAAGCAAGCGAGCTGACATCGCAAAACACATGGAGCTCAATAGGATTTTTGGTAGGTTCATTGAAATACTGGCGCGGCACCGTGATGGATCGGGCAGCAGTGAGATCTTGAAATATGTCATTCCATCGCTCATATAGTGTAGATGAGAGTGGGTCGTCCCAGTTCCATTTCTCCTGCCACAGTTGTTGGATTAATAGTTTAGCCTAGCCTTGACATGAACTGGGGACAGAAATCCGAGGGGGTCAAACAAGGTAGATGTCAATTTCAGCACTTGTCGCTTGGTCACTTCACCATGAGGTTGAGTTGACTGTGGTGTATACATTAGGTAATCTGTAGCTGTGTTCCATCGCAGACCTAGGACATTGACAATTTGATTGGCATCTCCATTATCATCTGCATTTATTTTGGCTTGTAGTATGGGGTCATTTGTGGCCCATGACCTCAATTTAAAGCCAGCTTGTTGCATAACACCATTAGCCTTGGTGTAGTATTCCACTGCTTGTTGAGAGGAATCTTCTTGGTCGTTACTTGATGTAACACCACTTAAGAATATTATCAACGTAAATATTCTGTTGAATGTCGCTGGTCACAGGATCATCATAGTTGTCCAAATGTGTTTTGATGACTGAGTTCAGGATGAACGGACTGGAGCGGGAACCAAATAGGACGGACTTGAATCTGTACACCTGAAATTCACTTTCTGGATTCGCTGGATCAGTTAGCCACAGAAATTTCGTGTAGTTGCGGTCAGCCTTATGTAACCGGACGTTTAAAAGTGCTTTCTCGATATCGCTTGTGAATGCGACTGTCTTGGTGCGAAAACGTATCAGGATCGAGACAAGATCATTCAGTAGGGGCGTTCCTGTTTCCAGACAGTCGTTGAGGCTTGGATTATGTTGAGTGGAACAGCTGCAATAGTAAACAATTCGAATGGGAGGTGGCGGCGACTGCAGGCGCTGTTGTGTCCACGGATCCTGGGGGCGTAGGGGGGCTGTCATGGGCTGCTCCTGTCAGTAGACTTCCTGCCATTGGGAGGGAGGTTGTGACACCTTGCTTCTTGTCTCGTTGCTGCCTTAGGTTCAATAGTTTCATGTTGACGTTGTCGAAGTACTCGGCCGACTCTTCATAAAAGGCTTCGATGTCTGTCGTTGGGGTGGTGTCGGCGATCTCGTCGTCCAGCTTGTCAAGTAGGTTGACTTTGTCGTGGCAGAGTTGAATATGTGCATTGACTGCATCCAATTCTTCAGTGGTAATATTCTCTTGCTGTAGAATATTACGTGCGGCAGCAAGGTTTTGAGTGATCTTGCCGCGGTGTGCTCTCCTCTTGTTCATGAGTTTCTCCATCTCGGGTCACTTGGCACCAACAAATGTGGGGTATTTGATGAGGTTGTAGACTGCTGTGGAGTCTAACCGGTTCGTTGCTTGTTAGATGGAGATAAAAACTGACTACATCGATTGAAGGCTATAAGAACACACAAAGTTTATTGGCTCTAACTACAGTATATATAGCAACTCAAAATATGTGTGGGTTTTGGGTGTATTTGAGTCAGTTCCTGTGACGTCAACACAAATAGTAAACTTTTATGAATGGAATTCCACAATCTCGTCCTGGCATGCCATATATGGAAAGTGACTTGTTTACCAGACAACCAGATGCACTGAAACAATAACATTGATATGCTGAGGTCACTACTCACAGGAACTATTATGTAACAACTCTCCCTTTTGCCAGAGTTCAATGAAAAAACAGGATATGACTCACTTTCACTTGATCATCATGAGAATTCATGACAGAGATATAACAAATTGGGTCGTAGTTAACGGATGAGTATGTAGAATAGTTGGAAGCTCATCGGAAGCTGTCGGAAGGCACCGTCTGACGCCGGCCGACGAATATTCACTGCGTCACTTCCGGCTTAATATTTCCTTTAACTGTTTTGATCAAGTCATCTTAAAAGGTGTGAAACGACATTTATACAATGTCAAATGTGTCTAGCCGAAGAAAGCATATAAACATAGTGACATTATCCACTTAACTTGTACTTTTCTTGCTAGAAAATAAGTCTTGCCAGGAGTTACAGTGCGACATCTTAACATCAGCCACGTGCGACCAAAGGGGCGGTGTCTATAAATGTTTCTGCCCTCCCGGTTACACGCTTGAAGAAGATGGAAAACGGTGCCGAGGTAAACGTTGGTTTGTATATGAAGCGAGCGTAAACGCAGCTCTAATACAAATTATATATCCCTTTAATTAAAGGGCTATAACCCACATTTGCATGGCTAAGGTGCGTATGCTTCTTCACAGCGACGTCTACCGTATATGTTAGGCTTATGGTATAAACACAAAGGCTCTTGTGTATGGTGTAAAATAATACGTGCACTTCCACAAAATCGACGGCATTACATGCATGCAGGGTACCGGTATCCATGCGATCACAGTTATTAATGTTCACATATATTTATACACACACACGTAGTCATTACTATTACATGCAGAGGGCTTGTTTGACAACTGGGCGGTTTATTTACGGTGGACAATACAATGATCCGCAGCACCTTGGATATCGCCGTATGATTCAACACCCCGTCCAATGTGAACGTTACTTGTCCATGTAGGAACTTAAGTCATACAGCAAGTCATCTTTCTTAATTTATAATTAATGTGATGTATGACTGAAGTTCCCAGGGGGAACACGGAGCGTAAAATGGAGTAACATAAATATAAGAAAAAGGCTGACATTTAGAGGGTACACTGTAGCTGGGGCCGGGGGGGGGGGTTGGGGGGTAGCTGGTAAAATGACAATAATTTAATACTTAAGTAATATTTATAAAACGTGCGACACTAGCTTGTCACTATAGCTTTCACCAATGGATTTCAAGGCCCTGAAGTATTTGCCGTCGAAACTTGAACGAGAATTTCTTTCAAGTTCAACTCTAAATCCGTAACAGATGCACCAGAATTCACATTCATGCTCCGAATTCTGAAAATTTCTTGGCGTGGTTCATCAAATACTCGGTATATGTCGACTGGCACAAGCCAGGCATGCTGGGCCAGATGCTTACGATCTGGCGGTATTTGTGACCTACGACTTCTTACCTTACTTCCGCCGCCTTTCTGGCGCGCAACAGGCATTCAGTGTTCTGCATAATGTGAACTTTATAATGCACAACCCTCGTATGTCTCCGTAACGCGACTGTCACTTTCACTGAGTGACTAAGAGCCTTGTTACACCACGGTTGTCCTGAAATGTGGAAAAACGACTGGGATTCGATGAAACATGATAGGCTACACAATCTGGTGAAGAACCTTGTGCACATGCGGTGTCGCAGTCCAGGCATTTTTGCTGCCCTTAGTTCATCAACAAAATGTTAATAGTGGTTCGGATATTTCACCTCGAGTTTGATGTGGCAGACCTTTGGTGTCGATCAGTTTCTATTCTAGGCCGCTTGTGTTGTGAAGCGTTTGATGCGATAGGGCCTTTAGGTCATTTTCCAGTCTATTCAAGACCACCCGTGACCTGACGGGATGGGATATTTAGTGTCAGTCATTTCTAGTCAAGACTGCCTGTGACCTAAAAGCTTAATGTGACAGGGCCTTTAGTCTCGGTTATTTTCTCGTCAAGACTGCCTGTGACCTAAAACTTTAATGTGACAGGGCCTTTAGTGTCGGTTATTTTCTTGTCAAGACTGCATGTGACCTAAACTTTTAATGTCTCAGGGCCCTTAGTGTCGGTTATTTTCTAATCAAGACTGCCTGTGACCTAAAAGTTTAATGTCTCAGGGCCCTTAGTGTCGGTTATTTTCTAATCAAGACTGCCTGTGACCTAAAAGTTTAATGTGACAGGGCCTTTAGTGTCGGCTATTTTCTAGTCAAGACTGCATGTGACCTGAAGAAATGTGAACATGGTTGTCAATTTTTCGGCGGAATAGCCCGATGCACATGCAACGAGTTCTACGCTCCGGATCCGAAGGACAACACTAAATGTAAACGTAAGTGCAAAATAAGTGCAATTTTCACTTTCCAAATGTGTTACCGTAAAGCCAGCAAGTACAGAGAGGAGATGCTAGAGGAATTAAATAGTTCGGCTGCGGAAACAAGCGATGGTGCTTGGGCATTTTGACAAAAAAATTGTGCGATCATAGGGGTTTCTAACGTAACCTCGTTTGTCAATTTGTCCTGTATGATTGTTTGTCGTTTATGACAAATTGGGACGTGTAAACACAGTTTTCGAGAAGTCACATGCAGGCGTGCTAATCCGACAGTCGTATCCGACAATTTGGCGCTGTAGACAGGGCTATGAGGACCGATATGTGCCAAAGAAAAACCGTCAGCCGGCTGTACGGGCAACCAGATTAGACATCGAGACATGGTTCAGTACTTGATGTGGTAGGTGTTCATCCTTTGACTTTCAGATTATTCATTGTTTCTCTTCGCAGTGCATTGTGAGGTGATGGAGTGTGAAGGAAAATGTCAAAATTTAGCCGACGGAGCAATTTGCTTGTGCCCCCCAGGGAAAGTAATAAGCAACGACAAAAGAACATGTAGAGGTAAAAACATGTAGAAACAAATTTAAGATTTCGAATTTGCGTTATCATGTGTAATTAAACAGTTAGAGTCGAAGTTCCCGGTGAGTCGGGCAAATACGTCATCGGGACAAGAAGGAATAATAACTGATAAGCTGAGAAACGTAAACATCATGATTTCGGCTAACGTCGCCCCTTCACATAAAATTGTAGACATAATGAAGATTAACAATGGCAATCACTTCAATCTATTCTTTTTCTGTGTTTTCCACCTCCGCTTATTTGTCACGGAATGTTTAAATTTATACGTTAACGTGTGAAATCCAGGTAAATTAATGAATTTATGAAACGTAAGAAAGTTTAATTTCTCGAAGCCATGTTTATTAACACGTGACTTCCGCAAACATCACATCACCTGTTGTGCTTAGTACAATGATAGCACGACGTGGCAGCTGTTTTGGCCGAAGATTAGCCTCGAAGCTAGACTCTTTAACACTGAAGTATAGCACAGATTTCAAAAAGAGCTCGGTTGGTCAGATGTTGATAGTACTGAGCCATAATCTGATATGTAAGTGTATTTCAACATCTGAAAGTATTTTATATCTCCCGTTTTCTCCGGATTCTACAAACTGCTATTCGTCTCAATTGCTGCTCAATGATCTTAATTGCATGCTTTCCATTTTTTCCTACCTTTGTGAGATAAGAAAATAGTTGTACGGCTGTTCGGGCTGCAGCCAAAGCATAGTGCTCTGCTCGTGTGACGTATGTGATCGTTGGGCATAGTGGTACTTACGCCCGTTTGTCATCTGTGAAAGGGACTTAAAGTGGGAATGCAATGGACCAAAGGACTTTTCGACATGTTACATGTGTTTGGTCAACACAGGCGTATTATTTCTTTTACCCCTGACATTAACCAAGTACGTTAATTACTATCGCACGACCCCATCAGGAACCCCATTTAGCGCCGAAAAAACTTCAGGTGGCTCTTATATTTATCGAAGCAAATGATGTCATCTTTGTGATACCACACGAACAAGCTTTTGATAAATTAAAGAAAACTTACCACACGGTGACGGGTGTAGGTTTCAAATAGCAAAATGTCGAAATTACGTTTGTTAGAGACAATAACGTGTTTTGATTATATACAGCGACACAGATCTCGACACTTGCACTTGAATAGAATAAAGGACGGAGTCACAGTGCTCCGATAGCGTGGCGTCTTCGAAATCAATTAGCGTGGTCCCGGTGGGGGCCTCTCACACCATAAAACTCTAGCCCTGAAATGCTAACTCCCGCTCGTGACCGAGCTTGCGATTGATCGACTGAGTTTTGATCAAAAGTGTTGTAGTTATCAAATCAAGCCTAAGTTCATTGCTCTATTTTCATTTTGACTTTTTGTTGATAAAGCAGACTCTTGAACTACGGTTCTAGACAAAAAACAGCGATTTCCCGGCAAAACTAGTCAACAAACCATTCTTTATACGCACCAACTCGTGGCCCTAACCCGATACAGGGAATAGTCTGGCCTCTGATATATTCGTTTCCTGCAGTCTTCGGAACCACATTCGACAACCTATCAAACTACATGCTTGGAGTTTTGCAACAAGACATTTTTGATGCGTAGTTTTTAACGGAAAGAAGTGACTTTTCAGGGTTTCTGAGTGTTTATTCAGTAATTATAAATGAAAGCTTAGGCCCTACTAACAGGTGTGTAGCCCTTTAATGAAAAAATCTTCTAAACGTCATTTTCTTGCATAATTCTCATTTTGAAACAAAGAAAAGCCAGTCGTCGTTTTTGAAAACAGTACGCTAGTGACACGCGCCATTTCCTAAAATTTTGCGATATCTCTCAACCTGTGGTGTGCCAGTTGCCTATTGAGACTGGCTTACACCAATATTGATCTGTAGAGCCTCATGAATTTTCAGCTCCTTTGTTGTTTCTGCTTGGTCTATTAAGGTAGCAAAGCCTTTGAAAGAGCATTGCTCATAACAATGATTGGAGCTCTGCAGATGAATATCAATATGTGAACTTCTCAGTGTCAGAATTTAGATGTTCCCTTGTCCGCGTTTTCAAATGGCCTATATAACTGGAGCCACATCCAGCACAGATAAATCTGTACACTACCCTGGATCGTAGACCCATAGGAAATTAGTGCTTAGGGTTAAATAAATTGCTACTTGATATCATGTAGATCTTTTAAAAACTTGTTGCGAAATGAAATCAGTTCCCATAATTTGTTGTGACATGTACGCAACCTAGCTCGTAGAAGAGAAGAATTGATTGGAGAATCGTGGAACGAAAGTAGCCAACAAGTGACGGCACCCAAACCCGCGACGCAAAAGAGCTTATCACAATATTAGCAGCAGCTGAGAGTGAATGGTAGAACGCCAAGTTTTTCGACACCAGTAAATAATTCAGTTTACTCAAAGAAGGGTGTAGTTTTTAATGTCACTAATTTTGTGTTTGATTTTATTTGACCAGTTTTTACCCTCATCGGCGCAATGGCTGTATATTTAGTATGCAACTTTGTACCAAGGCTACGCGGGGCCATGCACAACGACATCGCACGATTGTACTAGTAGCCACCCCGACACGACAGTAAACTTGTATTGTGAACTTTTGAGAGCCGAGGTCGCAGACGACTTTTCCACATGAAGTACATTTCTGTAGCGGCTGAGAGGCCTATCCACTTAATAACCGTAATTTATCTCATTGCCTTCCACCAAGATGCAGCCTCAGTGACGTCAACCAATAGGTATTAAAATTAGAAAAAACACTTTTTTTACAAAACTGCAAACGAATAAAAGAGATGTGATTTCTGAAACAGACTTTATTCATAAACTAAATTGCATTAAAAATGTATGCATTTGTGCTTCAGTAACCTTTTAAACTGAAGCCGTCCTTAGGCCGAAGGAAATGGGACATCTTCAGAAAGAAGGTCAATAAAGGAGAGTAATTGTTTTGAGTTAGGTGAACCTATAAGTTTGACATCTTTTGTTTGTCTTGCTGCGCTATTTAAACTGATTACTTAGGTTTATGTTTTTCAGAGTTAACTTTTAACGACAGTTTCGTTAAAATGAATTCAGAAGTGGGTTTACCAGGGGTATTGACCAAATATTCCTGTGTAGACAGTGGCGGATTTAAAGGGGGTTAAGAGGGCCATGCCCCCCTAAAATTCTCCCGATTTTATTTGGCAGTTAGGGGGTGCGAATGCCTGACGGGCAAAGTCTTGGCTAATACTCTGCCTCGGACCCCCTTAACTCAAAATCCTGGATCCGCCCGTGGTAGATATTGTCTCTACTGAGATAAACTTTAGCATCAGCACGCTGGTCATGTATTACTTCAGCTATTCATTTTCTCAAAACAGAGAAGAACTTGTGTGACCAAAAGCTTTGTTCAGACATCTGCGAAATGGAGAACGGAGAACCGCACTGCATGTGCTCCGAAGGAAAGAAGTTGGTCGGTAATGACTGCAAGTGTAAGTTGAGCTTTTAGATTCTTTAGTGGCTTCGACGAAGCAACTTCGCTGAAGCCCCGACACCGTTGCCTTTGTCGTGTCCGTAAGGCGGGGAGAGACAGCGGTGTAGTGGGGTGTAGACGCATGTAGAAGCAGCTCGCCATTTTCTTCATTTCGTCATGCCGTATATGTGACGTACTTCAACACGTTGGGAAAAGAGTAGAGTGTAGATGAGGGCGCGTTCTTTATACTTAAAAGTTCTGTGCACTGATACGCTGGGCTTGTAGTTCATACTTACCCCTGAAGTTACCAGTATAGCACGGGGAACAGGGGGGAGGGAGATGCGTAAATGGCGCCCTCTAAATCGGCTGTGATTGAAAACAGTAAATTAACAGCTAGTTAGCTTACTCCAACAATACGTCGATAAGTTGAGTGCACTTATGTTCAGGTCGTCCTCGGCATACATCTGCCCCGGGTTGCGAAATCATCGAAGTGCAACACCGTGTAAACCACAACACCCCTCCAACATAGGCCTCAGTACTCATGTTCTATGCCGCACATCCAGAGACCGACGTCGTTGGTACATCTGTTTTCTGTAGGGATCAGCTAGATTTATTTGTATCTGTGATTTTCCTATTATTCTGCTTTCTGTTCGAACAATTTGGGTGGTTGCATATCGTGTTTGCCCGGCACTCGTTAGTTTGGCTTGGCTTGAAGCTCTAATTGACGCAACACTGTATGATTTAATTATCCAGCCTCACTGCTCAAGTCTTATAAGTCAGGTGTCCACTGAATCAAAGCCTTTGGACCAGGAATGACAGCCGGGTTTGGGAAATTTATTCCTAATTTTACGACTGCATTTCACGGCAACGTATATTAAAGGATTTGAACTGTTCAGTGTCGGTGAAGTCAGCGAGGACGACAGTCACAGATGCGAATTATTTGTTTGTAGATCCTTGCTACTTCAAGGGATGTTCCAAGTTGTGTCGTAACGTGCACGGACGTGCAGAATGCTATTGTCCCGAAGGACAAATACTTGAAAACAACAAAAGGTCTTGCGTCATTGGTGGGTAACAACTTCTCTATAGAATAAAGAAACACATTTTGTCACGGTGACGTGTCCTGGACGTCTCTAATTTGGAATGGCACATTAAATGTTAGTTTTCAGCTCAGTACTCGTCAAATGGTCATACCTGTTAACATGGCGCTGTGTATTCGAATGAAATGTCGGGGGTTTGACTTCATTATTCACTGATGCAGTAACCGAAATGTAAGACTACGTTGACTAAAGTATCGAATAACTATAACGCGGCAAAATATATCAATGTAGCGCTATACTAGATTATGAATAATAACAAGTTATACGCGATAGTATAATACCAGGTATTTAGGATGTTATATGTCAAAGAACATTATTTGTACTACATTGACTTTAAAACACAATATGTGAAACTCACAAGTTTAGCCCCAGTGATCGACTTATAGGGCCTACCCACAAAGATATGATCGTCTTAACCTAGATAATGCAAACACTGAATGTAAGTATTACGTTCACTACAGAATAAAATAGCTTGTGGGCAACGACCCCTTAGTAGGCTACTAAACAAAATACAAGAACACAACAAAAGATGCTAAATAGGCCTACCCAGAGCTGTAACACACAGGAACAGGGGCAATATACAGATATAGTCAGCAATTAGGACTGTCTCCTACAGTCAATTAAAAGTACTGTTTTACACAAAGAACACATTTGGAGACTTAAAGCCAAAGGAATAGCGAGATTCCAAATTTAACAAGTACAAAAACATGGTATAAGCGCAAAACGTGGCAAAACTAATGATTTACCTTGATTCTGTAGATGATGAGCTTTTCTGTCGCATCAATAAAATACATGTGTAGATGACACTTGATTTTACCTAGATTGACCTTGCTTATTTTACTAATGATACAAACCTTGAATGACTCTTGATACTAGACAAGATGGCTATCAAAAGAAAGACAATCCCAAGATGCTTCGAGGGCAAAACAACAGATGAATGTAATTACATAAAACGTGTGGCTGCTGGCCGTGTCACTAGACAGCACTGGCATAACGTGGGCTGACAATGTTTACGATAACTTCTCAGTACTATATAGAACCATGTGGGCTATTGTTTAACCCCAGCGCAGTAGTGTTGCGCCGAGACCTACATCTCCTGGCGACATGTGCATACTAGGTTGTAGCAACCAGGAAACTGACACTCACATTTGACAAAAAGTCGTACTCGAAGTCGTGGCTAGAACTGAATATTTAAGGCAATTTTTACTGTGTCAGTCTGTCATTTTAACATGGTTTTGGGAGAATTAAAAACACGACCTCTGCATCATTTTAACGTTTTATTCTTCATAAAGGCAGCGCGATGACACTGTCTTAGAGATTAATTCTTAGCTACGATCGTTTTTATGCGCCCACATATTTATTTGTGGACGCATTATGCCGCCGTCATTTCCGTCCGTCCGGCGTTCGGCCCGGCGTCCGACGTCCGGCGTCCGCTGCTCTATCCCCAAAACCCTTTGACGTACATTCATGAAATTTTGCACATATGTACCTATCATGGATGGGACTGCAGGAATAAACTTTCGGACTGATCCGACTACCGTCTAGTGCCAATTTTAGTTTTTTTACGCTTACCTCTATATCTTCAAAGGTCCTTAACGTATTTTCATAAAATTTGATACATAGGCAGATGTAATACTAAGTGAGATGACGCTATATATCCTTCCGTTTTCGGATGGATTCGACGTAGTTTGCGTCACCTAGTGGCGACTTTTGCTGTTTTCGAGTCTGCTTTTTGGCGTCCACCTCTCTATCAACCAAACAGCTTACAGGATGATTGTGGAAACTGGCATGTAGGCTTTTTCTATGAAGAGGACGGTGACGATGACTTTCCGATGATTTCGACCACTATGGCGCCTCCTAGTGGCAGCTTTGTTTCTTTTTGCGCCCATGGCCGTATCTCCTTAACCGTTTGCAGCATCCTTGCTAAATTTAGCAAGTGTATTTATATGATGTTGAACGGATGACAACAACTTTTGGACAGATCTGACTGCCAGTGTGCCCCCTAGTGGCAATTTTCATTTTTTAGGTTTACCTCTGTATCTCCAAAGGTCCTCAACGGCTTATCAGAAACTTTGGAATATAGGCATTTATTGGTGAGATGATGCTATCTTCCCGCTTTCCGATGGAATCGAGGTACTTTGCGCCACCTAGTGGCCATCTTTCCTGTTTTCTAGCCTTGTTTTTGGCGTCCATCCCTCGATCAACCAAACCATCTGAGGATGATTTTGAAAATTGGCGTATATGTTCTCGGTGTGAAGAGGACAGTTGACGACAAACGAATTCGACTACTGTGGCGCCTCCTAGTGGTAGTTTTGTTTTGTGCCCACAGCCGCGCGGCAGCTTCAAAACTCGCTGCAGGATCTTTATTAAATTTAGTAATTACAACAGACAACGCTGGTCTTTCAGGCGGATCCAATGAACGCTGTGCCCCATATTAGCAATTTCATTTTTTCTATTTTTCTTTGTTTCTCTGAAGATCCCGGCTTAACAGATTTTTATGAAATTTGGTAAATAGCTTGCTATTAAATAACCGATGGCTTGTTCCCATTTTCAGATGGATTGGAAGTTTTTTCGCCATATAGTGGCTATTTTTATGAAACAAACAAACAACCCTAGAAACACTCTGTTTGCGGTGCATTCGTTGGCGCATTTCAACGCTCTGCGTTGCTCTTGTTTGACAACATGTTTGAAGAGGACGACGACCAAATACGGTATTCTTTTACAGAGGGGGAATGGAGTATGTGGTTTCCTAAAGGCGAATGCAGTACCACGTGTGGTGAAGGGACGATGCCAATTTTCAGAAACTGTTCACGTAAGGGGGGAAATCTCCACATGCCCTATCTTTGCCAAGGAACATCAACATACAACTTTGTCACTTGCCGCGGATCAAAAAAATGTTCTGAATCGGATTCGGGTTCGTATAACTTAGGTGTTTTTACTTGTGTGCATAGTTCTTCGGTGGTTTATAAATGCAAGATTCGATCACGAAAAAACAACGATATAGGGTTAATATGGCCACGTATCAGTCGAAAAGTGACCAATCACTTGACACGCACTACAAATTTGTACTCTCATCGTGCTACGCCCTACAAAGTTAATTTAAGGCTGCATTTCACCCTAGCTGTTTAGTAGCTAAAATATATCGAATAAAGCCTTATTATTCTCATAAAATCGGTGAACAATATTCCTTACTGTCATACGATTCTATTTCCATTCGCCACTCACAAGAAAGCGCTTCAAAGTTTATTGGGCTTTAGTCGGTGGGTCAGATCTCATAGCATTCATCCTTGTGAGTACTTTGGGGGGGGAGGGCAACCTAGTTTTTTCTATGTGGCTAGATAATATACCTATAAATCAAATTCCAAAAAGTTCCCACGTCTACACTTGCACATTTTTTAAAAAAGGTGTTTTGTTGCACAAAATATGATGCACATTCCTGCCACTTGATGGCGCTTTTGTGTTGAATTGACCAATCAGAGAGCCAGATTGTATTGTTGTGCTTAGTTACTTCAATGTGGCTGCTCCCGGGGAGTGTGATGCCTGCAGCGCCAACAGTGTATAATTCAAGGTTTATCAAACAGCACAAAATTGTGATGTCAGAGCCTAAAGAAGCTCAGGAAAGCTTCCTGACGAAAGCTGATTGACTGTGGAACTCTGTAGTTCAGTAGATCAAAAAGAAGAAGAGGTGTCACAAACGTTTGTGCAGAAAACAGCTGCATGTCCTGGTAACCTACACAGTATACTGTTGAGTGCTGTAGACTAGAAGACCAAGTGTCAGACCAAAAAATTGAAAGGACATAAAACGGCATAGCAACGTTTCAAGGCACCAACAGTAGTACTAAAGCTGAAGTTGCTGAAAGTGATACAGATGTTATCCAAGATTTCCCAAGAACATCAATTATACTTCCAAAATCTGAAACACCCAATTAACCTGAACAAGATAGGAACATTCTGAAACATGAGTGCATCATTTGTTAGCAGGAAAAGTACATTATGGGCCACATTTCAAGAAAGAGAAAGAAGTATAGCTTTCAAAAACAGGTACGTGTTTTTGAAAAATACATCTTGGTGTTTTCCATGTGTGTTTCAGTATTATCATTAGTTGTTTTTTAACTGTTCAGCCCCTTGGCTGCCTAGGCCTTAGACAATGCTGCTGACCCAGTAGAGACGATAGGTACTCCATATGCCGGATACTTTTCGGCAAAATATGTTCCTATAAGTTTAGAAGTACCACGTAGAGAGATGCCTCTGAGGAGGTTGTTAATGTTTTCATTTGTTCCCAGTTTAAAAAAATACTCCTGCAATCATGTTTTTCGAGCACTCCATTCAGTTGCCACATCGACACTGCTTGTGCTAAGGGATAATCCTATGGCGTTATACTGTGGGTGTGATTTTAAAGCACTTTAAGTCAAAAAATTTTGAGAAGGTTAAATGGAGTAGATGGTTGCAAACAACATGCCCAAGTGGCCGTCATCCCTTGCCGTAGTCTCCTTTTTTGTAAACATTAATTACTTAGGTAGCTGCAATGATAATTAAATTAAAGTGCCTAAGTGGCCATCGTTGCCGTCGAAATTTTAGGACGATGGAAGCCACTGTCCATTTCGTCAAACGTCGATTACATTAAGTGTAAATGGATTGACTATGTTTTGAGCATCTGATTTAAAAAAATTAAATTTCAATCACTGCACTGGTATATCAGCTGATTTATTTTCAGTTTCATCAACTGATCTAATTATTAGACGATTAACATTATTAGGCTACAGATCGGATGGCATGTAAATTTGTTAGGCTGGTGGTGGATCAGTTCCTGATAAGTCCGTCTGAAAAAGTTGCATGCCAACTCACTCATAGTTGAATGTTAAATTAGTGTTAACAGTTCGGGTTTTTTTCAGTTGGACTTGTATCGCAAGCAACAGCTCAGTCCAGAGCCCTGAATATGCAAATGAAATTCAAAGATAAAGACCTTGTGTCTTAGAAGCCAAGTACCACAGATCATCATGCTATAAAAAATAGAAAGACAACGATTGTGAAGAGTGACGAATTCACAGTTTTCAGAGAAGTTTTTCTACAGTTTTGTTTGGAGTTCATTGAATCGAAGCTTCTAACACAAGGAGATGTCATTTGCCCTTCAAAACTAAAGCAAGACTTTGAAGCTGTTCTTCAGAAAGCTGGTGTGCATGAAGTTATTTGGACAGGCAATCTTAAGAAATATTGTTGGAGCTACTCACTGTTGTAGTTTGTGCCCGACTAAGAGATACGAAAGTGAATTGAGGCTAGTGTTCAATAATTCACTTGCTGACTCTAATTAACACCAGCCCATTATAACATATTTTGAATCAAACGTTTGCCCAAATAGTGCCCTCCTCCAAACAAGGACTTAGTGTTTGACCCTTCATTGCCTGCGGGCTAATCACCAGTGTGCAGTGCTATACCCTCTATAATCGACCATAGTTGGCTCCTTGGCGGTGGAGCTTTGCAGTTAATATGTATGGTAATGACCGCATCTCCATTGACAGTACTAAACGATGAACGCTGCAAGTGCAAAAAGAACATGTGTGCTGGGAAACTGAGTTTGTGCTGCAATGCTGGGTCAAACTGTACAGAAATTTTGCAGCTGTGACAACTGTAGTAACATCAGCAACACTGACTGCATAACATTGGATAGTTTTTTGACAAGTCAACCCTGACCCGTTATTTCCTTTTTTGTATTAAAAAGTTAATTTTATTTGTTGATTAAGTCATAGAAAGTACATACTTTGATCATTGTCATGTATTTGTCTCATACTGCTTGATAAACTCTGTCAGAATAATCTATTATTTTCATACAGTCGTTGTGCACATTCACAGAAATCATTCAACTATATTGTTTTTGTACTATAACGTATTTCTGGTGTATTATGCAAACAAGCTGTATTTTACACCATTAGTCAATGTTTTAGTCATCGAGGCACAAATTTTGCCCAGTTCCAAGTGTTTTGTGTTATTTTTGTTGCCTGACATTGCCAGAATAACTTCCTAGCAACATTCAGACTTAGTTTGCATTTTTGCCACTAGGTGTCTCTTTTATATTTTTTAAATTTCACTGTTTACAATTAATCTACAATAGTAAAACATGTAATGTGAGTGTAATATTGTTCAATACAATGGCACTGATGGGACCATATTACTTGTTTTACAAAAAAGTCACCAAAACTGTTGTTTTTACAAATATAAGTTTACTAAGCTCTTTGGTGATTATTAGGTAACTTCAAACTCAAATTTCTCAAAAATGTGCAACTTTATAAGTGGGAACTTTTTAGATTTTGAAAACACTCTAATAAATGAATTAAAAAACACCAAAATAAAGTTGCCCCCCCTAAAGTACTCACAAAAACCATTTTCTAGAGGCCCTTGAAAATCTGGCCCACCCACTACTTTGCCAATCCCAAGATGGCGTATGCACGCATGGATAAGCGTGGTGGTGTTTTCCAACCCCAAAACGCTTCGACTCAAACGTTGACAATTAAATACGGGCGAAATGCACCTATAAAGTGAGCAAAACCCGCCTTCTTCCATGCCTTAGAAAACATTCCCAGCTTGCCACATCAAAGTATGTCCTCCATGGAATCGTTAAGGAATGTGCGTCCATCATAGCAAAGCAGTACAGTGGCAAACTTGTCGTATCTCTACGTTAAAACAACGTTACGAAATCCTTTATAAGAAATATTCATCAACCTTTCTCACATTTGCTCTGTTTTTGTATACCTAACACCACAGGCGTTGGATATTTTACTCTCCTACAGGTGCGCTGATGCCGTGGACTACAACATCTTGCCTCATTCTCCTGGTTGTGTTCGCGGTCATTTACTTCAGAAAATGCAACGACGTTGGCCAATTTTCAGACCACACCTTCACCACGTCTTACTCCCTAGACTCCGTCATCGATTCGTTAGGGAGCACAAGTGGTGTGGACTCGTCACCTCGCCAGGTGGACTCCTGGCCTCTAATCGAGGACACATCAGAGAAGGACGTAGATTCGGTGCCAGTGGTTGAAGACACGGCTCCAAAAAGGCCCGTGATTAGACCTTTGTCACTACTGCCGACCTTACCATGGGTAGACAAGAAAGACAGTACGCTGCATCATACAGATAAGTCTCCGAAAGAGGACGATTATACGATGCACGCAACTGAAACGCCGCCGCCGCCAGCAAAGGAAACTGAGATAAAAGATTCGCCTGTCTCTCCGGCTTCTGAGGCAACTCCGGGAGCTGGATCGCCGCTTGCTGAAGAAACGAACGCCCACGAAAACGAGCACCCATTGGGTGTTGGAGATATATCAGCCCAAAGACATAAAGATTCTGTAGATGGTTTACATTTGACTGCTTCTTCGCTTCTTGAACACTTCAGTGACAAGGATTTAGTTTAAACACTTTGTCGGTATCATCACCTAATCAAAGGATGTTTATAATTTCATGGGCGTACAATTGAATATTTACCCAAAAGGCGGGCATGAACTTTGCAAGCCAAATTTACCTTTGTTTTCTCCCATTTGAGCCCTGTGTGTACTAATCAAACAATCAGACGATGTGCCAATTACTGCTCAATTGAGTTTTGCCAATCACGGATGGCAGGCTGTGTACCTGCATTCATCAGTCTCCGAGTATGTATCAGTAAAGAACATTTTCCTCTTAATTCAAAAGAGGTGTGTACAACACAAGTAGAACTTGGAGTCTTGGGTCTATTACCTGAACATTTGTGAATTTACTGTTGTGTGCCGTTCCCACAATATTTTTATTCTCTACCGGAAAAAGCTTCTCAGTAGAATTGTAGGTAAAATTGTGAACTGATTCTGGTTATCTTAAACAAATTTCGAAGTTCATCAAATTTCATTGGGTTCTAAGTTACTTGCTTTTCTCCGGTAAGGGCGTTCGCCGTCCAGATCGTTTTCTGGCATTTTTGCTGAGATGCTCTTCAAACTGTGTTCGGGTATCAGATATACGCCATTGTGCTGGTCACCTTACAACAAGTTAGACCGTTATTTGGAGTTTTATGAGTTTTACGGTATGCCTAGAGGTCAGTGCGTATCGGGAACTACGCATTATCATCGGCTCTCAAAGAGTAGACGTGTTCCATCGCAGTTTGCTAGCTCGTTAATGTCAAGAAAGCAGAATAGCCCATTCAGGCCACGGCTAAAGCGGCGTTTTCACGAAAGTGTCGGCTTACGTAGTAAATGCTAAAGCTGTGCAAAACTATTCATTGTGCGGCAGACAGCTCAAGACAGCTCAATTGTCTACGGATAACACCTTTTAGACAGCCCTTCATGAGATCTACAAGCCATGGTTAATCTTTCAAAGTACAGCGAGGCTTCAGCTTCCCCTTTATGCGACCAAACCAAAAAACTACACCACAAAGCCACATACTTGGTAAAAAACTCACGTAGTAGCATGCAGGGATCGCGCCAAGTTAAAGTGCTTAACACTACCATTGACTACAATGTCAGCGTCATTAAACCAGTTCGCTTATAGCACTGCATATCAAAATCGTGAATTCAATATGACCCCAAAGAGAAAATAGAAGAAAAGAGAATTCGAAATTAAAGTTTCTTAGCTCCTCTATAACAGAGGCGGATCTACAGGGGGGGTTCAGGGGGTTTAACCCCCCCCCCTCGGGACAGGATCAAAAATAAAAACTGGAAAAAAAATCGCCAGAAAAACGAAATTAGCTACCAAAAATCCAAAAAAATCTTACACGGGAGGAGGGAAACCCTCTCGCGACCTTCCTTCTCCTCGGCGCTACGCGCCTCGGATTCTCTCGAAACCTAAACCCACCCCTTACTGAAATCGTAGATCTGCCACTGTATAAGGACGTGAATGTGACGTTTGAACGTACAGCGAGCGCCAGTGTGTTATGTCCACAAAAACGTGAGTCTCTTGTTTTTACTTGTGCCATGTCCAGGCTTCTCCGTTGTTCCTGATCGGAAAAGTGAAAAGATACACGGTGGTCAAATTCACCACAAACCCATGAATGCTTCGCCTCGTAACTCGATATCAGCTAATTAATATATCGTCAGATTGTGTTTGTAGATGTTCAAATTTGACACCTGATCGACTTGTGGGACTGTTTTATGGTGTTTTTGAGATGCAATTGCTGATTTTGAGCACTTTAAAATGAAAGCCCTCTAACGAGGGAGCACTTATTTAATTAGGCCTACTGACGAAATGAATGAATGAAAGGAAAGACGACACGCAATTTGCTGCATTCCGCAATCAGGTAGTAACTTTTTGACGTGCTCAATAAAGACGTTTTATGTCTATGAATAAAAAATCAATTACATTGGTACAAAACCAATTTCACACTTATTTAGTTTCCAATTGTTTCTTAGTCGAAAAAGGTGTGATTTCTGGAAAAATGCCAGTTTGTCCTAGTTTGAGACCAGCTAGGCTGAAAATGACAGTTTGTCCTTGTTTGAGACCAGCTAGGCTCAAGATTGCAGTTTGTCCTTTATTTGAGACCAGCTAGGCTCAAAATGACAGTTTGTCCTTGTTTGACACCAGCTAGGCTGAAAATGACAGTTTGTCCTTGTTTCAGACTAGCTAGGCTCAAAACTTAGTTGACTTCTCAGAGCGTGTCATTTATTCGTAGAACATAATTTCGAGCAATAGCAAAGTTCTTTGCAATTCCAAAACGCATCTGAGTAAAGAAAAAGTTGAGAAAACTTTTATGGTAGGCCCTATAAAGTGTTTTAAATCAAAATTTAAGTGCCTTTGACTGAGCGCTGCGGGTTTATTGCCACTTTAAGTCAACTTTCGGTAACAATCGCAGTTCCCCAGGTCTGGTATTAGTCCGTTTGAACCGGAACATAATTGTTGCAACACAATGTGAACGCAACATATGGCTACTTTACAACGTCAACGTCTCAAGAGCAAAACGTACCTGCGAAAACACTGTGATTACGACACCTTCGGCAACATTGTGTGAGCCAAGCTTCAGATCAATTTCGACCAATGACCCCTTCTCAATGAAATTCCACTGCATTTGGGCGTAGGTAGCGGAACGCGGGGCGGGAGCGCTCTCCAGTCGGCATGAACTCGATCGAGGGCCGGGACAACGCCATCGGAACAGAGGGATGCAGGAAGCAGCAGGAGGGTAGGTGCACTAAGTGGATTGCAAAAGCAGGCGAGACGGTGAAACCCGTCGTAGCGTACGTAGGGCAAAGGCATGCAGCTGTGAAATAAGAAAAGAAAAGAAATTAATAGCGGAGAAGCATTTGTCTACCGTGCTGGATACCCTGGCCTAGACATTTTTGTTAGAAGGCCTCCTTTTTAATACTCTATGAGTGGCCTATGTTCATTCCGTGATAGACGGGATCCCTTAAAGTAGCCCCATGTAGCAATTAAGTGAAGCACGAACAATCTGGCAAGATCAAGAGGGTCTATTCACAGATGTGTGTATGGGCGGCTCACCATCGGGGGCTGGGGTAGCTATAGCCCCACTTTTTTCAATGCTTCGCCGCCCATGGTCTGTGGGCGGTGCACCAAAGGGGGTCTCAGTGAGGGGCTATGCGGCTCCCTCCCCCCACATTTTTCAGTGCAGTGCGCCACCCCGGCATACCCTGAGCTCGCCTGCCATTGTGTGTGAAAACTTTGATCTGACTAGCATTTTCATACACGAATGATATCAGTTCACGTATTTGTTCTATCCCTGATCGATATTGCAAATATGCAGCGGTAGAAATATGCAATTCGTTTTAGGCAAATAAAATAGAGTCAACAAACACTCGTCACCGGTCTTGGATTTTTTCCGACCACCGGTGAGGAAATTCAAGCACTTGTTTTTTTTTTCAAAATTGGGGGGAGGGACAAATCAATTCGACTTAATTTCGCTTAACTTTTGCCCTCGAGTCTCCCTTCCTATCATCAAAACCTCCGCTCCCACTCTCTTCGATGTCGCCAAGTTTGTACCGTCCATCCACACCCGCCGTTGGGTAGGGGACAAATCTGGGCCGAGCCAGACAACCAAAACTCGAATCGCCAGAAAATAGGCGAATTGCAGTGGCGGATCTAGGATATCACAAGGGGGGGGCCAACATTTTGTCCGGCTGTAAGCATTTGCGCAAACTGAACCAAGATTGTAGATAAGCATAGCACCGTATGGGGGGAGGTCGGGAGGGGGGTTTGCCCCCTCCCGCTCAGGAAATTTTTCTGTTTTTACCTCTAAAAATCAAGCATTTTCCTTGATTCCTGAAGTATTATCCAAGCAAAAAAGGGGAAAAAAAAACAAAAAAACAAAACACGGAGAACGTGTCAAACAGGAAAAACTGAACGTACTAAAAACTCGAACTCACGACCTGTCAGCTTGAGAGCGCGTGCGTTACCACTACACCACCACGATTTAACTGCAAACCTCATACTAAAAGACCTACTTGTTTATGGTCCACAGCGTTTGCGCGCGAAACCTAACTTCTTTTCGTAATGCTTATTACACGTTTTATATTTTGTGCCATCAATTGTTAACAAATTTGTCGTATTTAAAATAGTCTTCAAATGCCCAAAAGACCAAATTGGTTTTTCGTGTTCAGTTGGCAATAATGACGGGATTGCTTTGGAAATCGTCTTAAGATAAGTATGACAAAGAGAGTTTCTGAGTGATTCACTAAGGCTTCGATTAAAATTCACATCTTACCAGCAGCTTCTGTTTTTTCATCGTCACTCAGGTTCTATTCTCTTTAAAAAATGAAGTAAATTTTCTTCATTGCACAGTGGAGCAGACGACGAAAACGGAGTCGTAGAGCGCAGCGCCACTGCCGGTCGCCTAGGATATCGCGGGAGAGCCTATACTTAGCCATAGTTCGGTTACGAATGCGCCGTGTTCCGAATTTGACTCTTGAAATTGGATTTGAGCCCCCCCCCGCACCCAACACTAAAACTGCACACATTTAAATCTATTTTCATCCTTATAATTTTAATTACCGGGGTTAATTAATAAACTCACCATTTCCCTACGCTCTTACCGTTTTATTTTTTTTGCGGCAGCCAAGGGGGGGGGTGGGGGCCCGGGCCCCCTGGGCCCCCCCTAAATCCGCCTATGAATTAGATGGAACTGGATGAACTCCTAGCCGCTGGTCAGGTCAACGCCGGCTAGGCCTACATGTATACTCGAGGCAGGCGCCTCATCTCGTGATATATATCCGTCTGCGCTGGCCCCGCTATAAGGACAAGATTGATTTTATTATGGTTCATTTTGGACCGAAAGTTCATTTCATCAAAAATCCATTATTTATTTCATTGGCTTTTTTGTGGCTTCGCGAGCCGCGCCTCTAAAAAGTTACCAATCAAAACAAGAAAAGGGCACCGCGATAATATAGATGCCATCATCGTGCCCAGTGCAATTATGAAACTTAGACTAATTTCAAACTCAGTAGTTGAGCAGCAGTTGATGTTACCTGAGGATCTTAATGTTTCTTGGACTCCAACAGGCCCCCGGCGTGTGCTGCAAATCGAAAATAAGAACCTTATAACTGAATGGTCAGAGCCCTCGAACGTTAAATCCTTGAAGCATTGCCATTGGAAGCCTTTAGTGACATTCTTTGGAATTTTCTCTTTGTGTTTCATTGTCCTAGTGCTCCCAGTCGGCCCACCACCGTGTGTTTAACTCTGATGCCTGAAGGGCGCATTGTGATCACCTGTTCCTAAGGACCTATAGTATAGCCTAGCTAGGATAGGTAACCATGTTTTTCGAAGTGTCGGCCAACTTATTTACAACGCTACGTAAATTTGGCACTGTAATTTAAATGGGCGGTGCACCTTAATAGGGGGCTGGGGTCAGTGGACTATAGCCCCCCACCTTTTTCAGGGCTGCGCCGCCCATGAATTTTATTTGACTGAATCCAAAACGTCAAAATGACGTCGTACTAAACTGCCGTGTGACGCCAGGAAATGTGGAATCTGGGTCATATTGGTTTTTTTGTCAATAGTCACCATTTGCATTGATAAGAAATAAGGACACGCGCAGGCGAAACTATGCCTCAAAATTTAAACCGGATATTACGTTTACTGGGATTAACCAATAAGCGCACTCCTCTTCAGCGTTCATCATCGCGCCTGGCATGCGGCTTCAGCAGTGAGAACAAAAGCAAAACTGCGTGGTGTCCATTTTAAGATCGGACCTTTAAGATCTTTTTGTACCATCAAGAACCATGTCTGACTCCGAAAAACAACAGGAGGAGACGTCCACTGTACCCGTGAAAAAAGTGATCGGTAAATAATTCCTGTATTTTTGTTCATTTGACCTCAATAAGTTGTTGAACTTAAAAGAAAAAAGTCGGGACGTGCGTGCAAACGTGGATAATGGCTGGCGTTTTATATCTGTTTCCTTTCTACATGAATTGGCAAATAATCACTTTGGGAGTGATTTGCATTATTAAATTGGTGCCCGTGAGAATAGTTATTGTATTTATTGAATAATGTCCGTGAAACCATTGTCTTGTGTCTAAATGAAATAAAAAAGTAAAATCAAAATTAGCGACAAAAACATTTCACTTGCGACAACTTTTCAGTTTTCACCTCATTTTGTGAGTGCCATAGGAGTTGTTCTGAAGATTTTCTGAAAAAGGTGACATGGTGTTTTAAGTCATATTTTTCCTGATCTTTCGACTGGTGTCGCTTAAGGCTAAGAGGTCAAGACGAAAATTTTAAAAGCAATAGATTAAGACCACTCTCTTGGACCTTGGCTAACACTACACACAGGCGTCCTCAGCTTCTGATCGTCCCCAATAGTCAATACACTATATATACTACAAGGTATGACACTCCGGACTAGAAATTCCACGGGTGCTTCACTTCAGCCGTCCACAACAATGATAATACTCAATGAATTTACACAAAACAGAGGTTCAACAAACCACGAAGGATTGTTCTTTCTCCCAATACCATTTACGGCGTCCTGCTCCACCGAGTTCGCCCGAAATTCACGGTCTAAGCACAAAAATCTTCCCAAAAAGCTCGTCCGAAGCAACTCCTTGGTCCCACGCGCAAGGTACGGAATTATCCGATGAGTTATGGATGAACGGCAATTGCCGAGTAATCTATGCCGTGACTTTCCGTGATGAATCGGCAATTGTTGTACATCCGTAACTCATCGGATAATTCCATACTCTGTGCGTGGGACCAAGGAGTTGCTGCAGACGATTTTTTTGGGAAGATTTTTGTGCTTTGATTGTGAACTCGGTGGAGCGGGACACTGTAAATGGTATAGGGAGAAAGAGACAGAGCTATTACTCTTGGTTTGTGGAACCTCTGTTTTTTGTAATTTTATTGAGTTTTGTGTTTGCTATGGATGGCTGAAGTGAAGCACCCGTGGAATTTCTAGTCCGGAGTGTCATACCTTGTAGTATTATATATAGTGTATTGGGGAGAATCAAAAGCTGAGGACACCTGTGACACTACAGTGTAGTTGGTTTACACCAACATAGGCCTAAGCATAACACACATGACATACATGACACATTCGATAGCATGCTTCAGGATGTGACAGTACATTTGCTGAAGGTGGCACTGGTTGGTTATAGCTGATTTAGGAGGCCATGCAATCATTGAATGAATTACTCCTGCCCCTTAATGTTGGAGAATTATGACATTTAGATGGCGCTTGCTATTTGCCCTAGCTGCCATGTTCCTTTTGTCTCGAAGTCCATTGTTTAATTAGCAGTTACGATTATAGAAAATAACTCGCAAGCATTTCTTCATTGTTTATTGATGACGGCAAACTACGAATGATCGTAACCTGAAAGAACAGAGACAGGGGGTAAATACTAGGTCGCGGATAAATGAGGTGTGACTATAATATGTTAACAATGCTAGAGACGTTGCATAGCTACTATAAATGAAGGAATCGTTTCGCTAATTAAATGAAAGCGCTCCGTGGAGCGACACTTGGCGAAATTAACAGAAAAGAAGACGATAGAGATGATGACGAATATGACGATGATGGTGGCGATGATGAACAATTCAAGTAATAATAACATTCACAAGACGAACGTAGAGACCAGACAGCAGAAAGTATAGGTTACAGTCTTGAGCGACACTTGGCGAAATTAATTGAAAAGACGACGGAGATGATGACGAATATGATGATGATGATGCTGCAGAACATCATAACATTCATATGACGCACTTAGACGTCATAAATCAGTAATAGAAGCTGTACAAACATGAACGCAGTAAGAGCGCTCAACAAAGGAACAACGCTATCAGAAAATCTCAAATAATTCAAAAGTAGACGTCCTAGCGAAAAATGAAAGATGTCATCTGAAAGCCCACTCAAAACTCTATCTATAATGATAGTGTCACGCACTTCCGTAAATTTTTCGAAAAAAAGAAATTTTTGCATTTTTTTAGAAATTCAAAGTCAAATAACTCGAAAACGGAAAGTCTGAGAAAAAATTGTTACAATTCATTTGAAAGAGTATACCTTAGAGAAATCACATGCAAAAATTCACGTCATTTCCTCCTTCCGCCACATTCGTCATCTTGGATCCGATTATGACGAAAAACAATAGGCTTCCAGTACTTCCGGACCTACGTGTTATGTGAAAATTTCGTGATGATCGGACGAAAATTGCGACCTGTATCGTGCGAACAAAAAAACACGATGGAAGAGCAACATACTTGGCGAAATTTATTTCGCCAAGTAACAATGGACTTCGAGACAAAAGGAACATGGGGGCTAGGGCGAATAGCAAGCGCCATCTATATGTCATAATTCTCTACCCCTCAGTTTTGCACCCTAACTAACCAAATAAAGGTTAAATTGCTGTCATGAAAAATTATGCTTTTCCTTGAGTACATTAAATTAGTTCCCAGCGCTATAAATTGGCAAATCTATGGTCATTCTGCAGCTAAAGTTGTAGAGCGCTCTTACTGATCGGCTTTCAGCGCCATATAATAGAGCATCGCGTATTGGTCATTTTCAATCAACTGTTCACCCTTCCCCGAGGTTGTGTACCTGTCACAACAAATTATCGGAACTGATTTCTCTTATAAATTTTTAGTCCGTTAATACCAGCGGACCAAATTACAGAGCACGTTTTACATTGGCAAAGCTCTCGTCTCTTGAAAAGATGTTGCAAAAATGGCGCGTTTCTCTCTAGTGTACTGGAGCATTATGCAACAAAATGTCATTTATTAGATTGTTTTTCACTTAAAAAATTACTAAACTCTATTTTGATGATTTCCACCAATCCTCGTTCTGTCACCTAACTTACTTACTTTAAACTCTTGATGGAACTGTGCTCAACCGTCATCTTCAGTTGGTCTCCTATTGTCCTTAATGGTTTCGTCCCTAAACCAAGACCATCTCTAGTAGGCGGGACAACAGAGTTGATCAGGCTCTGCCTGACAGTTGTTGATGGTATTGCTGTTGGTGCTTCATCCAAATCCAACAAAATGCCTGTTCAGCTTCGGTGGCCACATCGCGTAGAAGAGCCTTCTTTCCTGTCGCAGAGACGCCTAGAGACCTCGCCGTAGCAGTGACCGAACTGGCCGGAAAACCATGGTAGCCAACCTCCACAGAAAAACTCCAACACCTCTAGCTGTTAACGTGGCAGTCACTCTTCAGATCTGTATGCTTGAGGTTCTCATGTGCCTCTTCTACCCTACTCTCCCACGAAATGGTGAGATCGATCAGGATGATCTGGTGGGAACTCTCCGAATAAAGACCCAAGTCAGGGCACTGGGTAGTCTGGACAATGTGCTGTGGGAAGGATGACTGGTGACCGGCAAGATCAACCCATATTTTCCAGTCGTCGGCTGTGTGAAGGATGCCTTTTTGGACTTACTTGCCTCATCACCACTTTTCTGAAACTGATGAATTCGATCCGGTGGCTTCTCGACTTTGGTTTACTCTTGACTTCATCGACCAACACCTTTGCGAAAACTTTCAGTACCTAGTTGTGTTGGTAGGTGTACTTTCCTGATCCCAGTGACGCACTGCAAGATGACAGAATGTGTTCTAAAGAACATCAGTGTCCACACTGAATACAGCTCGGGTTGTCAGTAAGACCCCAAATGTGACCCACCACCACAAAATGAGTCTTAAGTTGGGATTTGTCATTTTTTTAATTGTTATTTTTTCTGAACATACAGTGTTTTCTGATCATTTTGAGGTATGAAACATGTCCTTATCTTCACAAATGACCGAGTTATTGCCAATTCTAGTCGGGGAAATCGAAAATTTAGAGCTTTCAAAAGTCAAGGAAAATGGCCGACAAAAAGTGCTGATAGTGTCTTTAAAATTTCCATAGCAACCTGCAGTTGAATGCTACATTTCAGACTTATTAGTATACACAACAAAATAAACAAATAAAACTAAGGGCTGTTCCAGCAAAATCTGTATGGGAGGGGGGGAAGGCACTTTTATTTCGTACCCACCACCCCTATTTTTCATTTATTTCTCCAACCCATGACCCATAATTTTTTAATTATTTTTAATAGGTTAAAATATAAAATCCAACACTTGCAAACAAATTGCCTCCAGGATGACCTGTTAAGATCTTAGATGATTGACAGACAAGAACTAGTTGTCTTGTCCAATATTGTCAAAAACTAAAGTAGCCTGTGAGCAATACTTTTGGCAGCCACCAGGTGTCTCTGTTCACCATGTGTCTATAATTTCAATGAACATTTTTTTAATTATAAGGATCTATGAATCTCAAACTGTCTCCACGAACTCTTTTATACTTCTATGTCAAGTGAATATTGGAACTTGTTTATCTTACTCCTCATACTTTTTATTTAAAAATCATCAGTTTTCTTATATGTGTTAACACCAGTTTAATGTTGCAAAACTTTTCAATTCAATAGGACTGCAGACAAACAGTTGGCTCAAATCAAGTTGCCCATGACTTGAGTAATGGCTTAGTGAACATATTGCACTCTGTTCACTGGCAATATGGGCTTTTTTGAATTGGGATAAGTTAGGATATATGCCAATTGCATTTTTTTTGAGTTTTGATGGCTGAAGTAACCAACCTGTCAACATTAACAGGTCAAAAAATACCACCCATTTTTAATGCATTACTTCTTACAGGAACGATCACCACCCATGAATTTTTATTTCTACTGCCGTCCCCCCCCTCCCACACGGATTTTACTGGAACAGCCCTAATCAAAAATTAGAAAGAATATAGACCTTATTATGTAATCTCAGCCAAAAAGAAGTGATATTCATGTTGGGTTGCTGCAACTCGGTCAATAAATTTCCCAGCTAATGTATACAGGGTCAGTCCACTTGTGGTAGGAGGGGTTACCCCAAGTAAAACAAGTAGTTAAAGTGTATCGAGTTGGAAGGAATTAAACACACCGACAACCTCCTCAGGTGTTCCTCTATGCACAAAAGGTATAACAAAGTGAGTTTGATGGTTTAGTCGGTGCGAGGCATAATTCGCCGAAAAGCTTCCGGCGTACAGAGCGCCTATAGCCTCTGCATCGCCTCTGGTTCGAGCCAACAGAGGCGATGGTCATTGCCTACCTCACTGTGAGCCTTCAGAGGCTTCCTAGTATTCATTACAATGTGTGAGTCCAAACTTGAAAGGTTCCTATTGACAGTGGGCGTCCAAATGATACATTGGGTGTCCTTGCCAGGGCTCCAGATTAGGGCGTCCATTTGGACCTACGCTGCATAAAGGCCTGACTGCAAGTCTTCAACTCTCAGTCTTTTTATCCCTTGTGCTT
Source organism: Phoronis australis (assembly GCA_002633005.1). Classification (NCBI taxonomy): domain Eukaryota; kingdom Metazoa; phylum Phoronida; family Phoronidae; genus Phoronis; species Phoronis australis. Next base: position 664,162 of record NMRA01000015.1, read on the forward strand.
TAATCCAGAGAGCTTTCAGTTTTGTGCCTTGAGGACTGGGCTTATGAAGTGACCCATATTTGTCACAGTTGACCCACATTTGTTGCAATTGGGAGCTTAAGATTTATTAAAAAATAACATTTGCTGACCTCAATTGAGGAATGATAGATATTTTAAATTTTATATGGAGGAAAACATTTGCTACACAATCGATACAATTTGAATCTAAATTGGTAAAATCAACTGGAAGTTTTGTTATTCACCTGTCGAGTTGAATGTACTTGATTTATTCAACAAAAATCCTAAGGATGTCTATTGTTGGTAGACTGTTGATTGTGTCAGTGAGTACCTTGTCTACTATTTCCAGTTATGTGTGTTTTGTTTTAGCCACGAAGGTGACAGGGACTGTAAAATGGTTCAACGTCAAGAATGGATATGGATTTATTAATAGGTAACTATACAAAATCATCTTGCTTGATGTAAATGTTGTTAAGAAGGAAGAGGTACATTCTAATAATCCCAGAACTGAATGAAAAGCGACTAAGATATGGTTGAGTAATAAATATGCTTACACTGTGCTGTCAGCTCTGTCTGGACTGCTCAGGCTGCTGGTCATCTGGACCTGATTGCGTGAATGCTAGATAGCAACAATGACATTGCATTAGCACATGTCACATTGATATTGTGGAACTATGGTTTTGACACTGGGCATCAATCTAACTTATCAAGTGGACAAGTTGTGAAGTTTTGTGCAATCACCTCTGGTATCCATCTCTATTATCTGTCAACTTGGTGTGAAAGAAAATGGGCAAAGTGTTCCCTATCAAGAAAAATAGATTGTGGTAAGTCTTCACCTGTGCAACACCCAGTATGGTGGACATGTCAAATTTATTGTGAAATTAAAGTGAAGATAAATAATATTTTAAAATGTTATTAGCTTGGTTTGTGTGAATGTAGACGTCATAATGCAACATTTGGTACTGTTTACATTATTTAAAGCATGGTAACTAATGCTTTGAACAATAGAAAAGTGACAGGTTTTTTAATTGTGTACGAAGTGACAGGTTCCCCAATGTGATAGGTCCAATGAGGTTAAAATAGTCGCACAGTTATGTCCTGTTCATATGATGGTTGAAAAGTTAACAGCTTTGCTGGTGTTTTGGATGGAGCAGTGCAATTTATGTGAGTGGCTAACATTTTTTTTTGCTAGTCAAATGGCGTAATCACAAATGTTTGTTTTTTTGCAGAGACGATACCAAGGAAGATGTGTTTGTTCATCAGGTAAGCCAACATACACCACTTTCAACGTCTGAATTGGTTTAGTGGAGATTTGAGCTCTAGGACGTCAATGAGAGCATTTGTGGTTAGGGAAGTGTACCTTGTTGGATAAGCTGTTAAGACGCTTTAGTAGATATGTGCCCACCTTCATCTCACAGTTCAGATCACCTGTCATTGTGAAAGTGGACTCAAGTTGTTGCTTGATTAAATTCAAGGTGACTTGAGGGCTGGCTTCAGTGACTTAAGGAATGGCTTCAGTGACTTAAGGAATGGCTTCAGTGACTTGAGGACCGGCTTCAGTGACTTGAGGGCCGGCTTCATTGACTTGAGGACCGGCTTCAGTGACTTGAGGGCCGGCTTCAGTGACTTGAGGGCCGGCTTCAGTGACTTGAGGGCCGGCTTTAGTGACTTGAGGGCTGGCTTCAGTGACTTGAGGGCTGGCTTCAGTGACTTGAGGGATGGCTTCAAAAGTCAAGGAACTATCTCCGAAACGCCTTGACGTATGTTCATGAAATTTTGTACATGTGTTCCTTCCGTGGATGGGACGGCATGAGCAAAGTTTCGGACGGATCGGACTACCGGTGTGCCCCCTAGTGGAAATTTTATTTTTTTACACATCTGTATCTTCAAGAGTCCTGAATGGGAGGTGGGGGGGGGNGGAGGGGGAGAGAGAGAGAGAGAAACACTTTTATTTACATTAAATTATGATAATACAATGATTAAAAAAAATTCGATTTCAATTAGGAGGCCTTCTAAAGGTTATTGACCGCTAATAAGAAGGTCCCCTGTACAAAATAAATGGAAATGCAAAAATCAGTAGGAATAGGTGAGGAAGTCATATACATGTATATAACATACTTAAGAAAACAAAGTAAATTGGCGCTGAAAATGACCGACACACCAGGAACCAAGAAGTGGACTGGCACAGCTCGGGAGATTTTGGGAGTACTGTTACATATGAAGCAATTGGAAATGTTACAAACTGGATCGTATTTGCTAATAATAAAATTAGTTAATAACCTGGAGAATGCTTGCAAAGAATGTGTTTGTATTATATTTAGAGCAGACTGGTATTTCGTTGTTGTTTAGTAGTCGAGGAATTTCAAATTTAATACAATGCTCTTGATGACAATTTGTTGGACTGAGGAATTAAAAATTTTGGGTTGTATTTTCGGAATAGCAGCTGAGTATTGATTCAGGTATGTAGGAGCATGATATTATTTAAACAAAACTTCATTACAGTATTCATATTCACTAGACTGACACAGTCGGGCATTCAAAAGAAACATCACTTTATTTATGTTGGTGTTGTTGCCTAAAGCTGGCATTAAATAGAAAGAACGTAGTTGTGACAGCATCATTTTGGGTAGTAAAGGTCATTTAAGTGAAGTGTTAAGCTAGCACCATGCCTGGATTCTTCACTTACCAACAGTTGTTAGTATAGGACAGAAATAGAGTTGAGCACCCAACGGGCACGCAAAGGGAGGTAGCTGTGGTTGTGGGTGTGGTTTTCACCCCTCCATTGGGTGGTTTGGGGCATATACCTAAAATTTTTGAAATTAACTCTGCACTTTATTTTGCTAATTTCAATGTTATAAAGTGTAAGGGAGAGTGGGATTTACACAGTACACAGCATGGCATTAAATCTGTAAGCATTTGGTGGCCATTCAAGAGGGGTGGACAAGAGGATAGGGTAATTCAGCTAGGGCCTAACCCCAAAGTCAGCTGGTGAAGTAAAAAGAGGATGTGGCACCCTGTCAAAACACCCCACGGAGGCACCTGCTCGCACATGTTACAGCGTGTATTAACTGATGAGAAATGGGCAAGTTCTCACTTACTTTCATGTGTACGGAATATCCTGTTGAAGCTCTGCTCAAATTGTGTGTAACTGCTAATAGCTATACATTCTAAATTGTCACCTTTCAGACCGCCATTATTAAGAACAACCCCAAGAAACACTTGAGGAGTGTTGGCGATGGTGAACAAGTAGAGTTCGATGTGGTTGAAGGTGCAAAGGTGGGTTTGTGGGTGTGTTGTGTAAAGCCATGGCCTTAATTTAAGGGTGAATTTATCTTTGGACCGTTGCTGAAAATGCATTATTTTGCCATGGCCTAACTTTGCACCATGTACTTAATTGTTTTCTTTTGTTTCATTATTTGTTGAATTATATTTTTCATTTCATGAGTGGTCGTTGTCAATCAACATTTTATTAATTATGGCAGGTGCTATCATTGTGGTCATGACTAATTGGCAGAAATTACAAGATAAGTAACGACTTGCTTTCTATCCAAAAAAGTGTTTGAGTTTGACATCATGCATTTTTAAATGTTGCCAGAAAACACTATGTTTTGCTTATGTGTTCATTGGCTTTGTGGATCTGTTTTGTGAAAAGTGACTTTAAGACAGAAAGTTGGCCTGATGCTCCCTTGATGCAGAATTGCCATAATTCTCACGCTCCTGTTTCCAGGGTAACGAAGCATCCAACGTGACTGGACCCGATGGTGAGCACGTACAGGGTAGTAAGTACGCGGCTGACCGCCGACCTTACAGGCGTGGTTACTACAACCGCAGACGAAGACCTCGCAAGGTGAGCCAGCTCTGTTATTATGCGCCCACATATTTAAATGTGGTCGCATATTGCCGTCATCTCTGTCTGGGCGTCCGGCTTCCGCAGCTGTATCTCCTAAACCCCTTGCAGAATTGTATTGAAATTTGGCAAGTGTGTTCCTATGGGGTTGACGACAGAGGGCGATGAGTTTCGGACCGACCTGAATACCACTTTGCTCCCTAGTAGCAATTTTAATTTTTTGCGTCTGCCTCTGCATTTTCAAAGGTCCTCAACCGATTTTCGTGAAATTTAGTACATAGGCATCTATTGTTGAGTTGAGGCTATCCTCTTGTTTTCGAATGGATTTGAGGCATTTTGCGCCATCTAGTGGCCATTTTTTACTGTTTTCAAGTTATTTTTTGGCGTCCGCCCCTCTAACAACCAAACCACTTTAAGGATGATTGTGAAAATTGGCATGTATGTTCTTACTATGAGGAAGACCGCTGACGATGATTTTTCGATGACTTCGACTACTGTGGCGCCTCCTAGTGGCAGTTTTGTTTGTTTTTGCGCCCATGGCTGTATCTCCTAAACGTTCTACAGGATTTTTATTAAATTTAGCAAATACATTTATATGAAGGCGACAACGGACGACGACTTTGGGACAAATCGGTGCACTGGTGTGCCCCCTAGGTGCAGTTTTAGTTTTTACTTTTACCTCTGTATCTTCAAAGGTCCTCAACGGAATTCCATAAAATTTGGCACATAGACATCTATTAGTGAGATGACACTATCCGCCTGTTTTCGGATGGACTGTAGTTTGAGCCACCTGGTGGCCATTTTTGTTGTTTTCAAGTATGTTTTTGGTGTCCGTCCCTCTGTCAACCAAACCACTCTAAGGATGATTGTGAAAGTTGGCATGTATGTTCTTTCTATGAAAGGGATGGTTGACGATGATTTTCCGATAACTTCGAGTACTGTTGTGCCACCTAGTGGCGGTTTTGTTTTTTTGCACCCATGCCTGTATCTCCTAAGCCCTCTGCAGGATCTTTATTAAATTTAGCACTTGTATTTATATGAGGTTAACAAGAGAAGGCGACAACTTTGAGACGGAACCGACGAACACTGTGCCCCCCTAGTATCAATTTCATTTTTTTCGTTTTCCTCTGTTTCTCTGAAGGCAAAATCTGATTTTTTTCTGTGGAAATGTGGAGGGAACAAGAGAAAGAAGCGGAAATCCATGTTTCCGAGGAAAATTCCAAGCCTTGACACTGAAAGCTTTCACATATTGCTTTTGTTTATATTTGAAAATAAAATTTCCGATTCAACATTATACTACATAAATTTTTCTTCGTAGAATTTCTTGTGGAACATGTAGGAACAGTTTGGTTTGTGTGTATCAATCCACGTGTCTTTTCTCCACTCACTGCTGTTGCCACGTGTTCATCTTCCAATCCTATTAGCTTCCTTAGTTTGGAGTGTGTTGTTTCATCACAGGACATGGATAAGGATGGCGAGGATACTGGCGAGGGTGAGGGTGAGGATGGGCCGGATGGGAAAGATCAGTCCCGCCGCCGGCCATACCGTCGCAGGTACTGGCGTCGCCGACCCCGTGGCCCACCTAAGGGCGATCAAGATGGTGAGGGTGGCAGTGCTGGAGAGGTAAGCTAACACGAATCGGAATGAAAATATTCGTCTCGTAATGGAAGTTTTTGGCCTGGAATCGTGTACCGTTGCATCCTCTCTCTGCAGTAATTATATACTTGTGCTTGCTGCCAGATTATTACAACCCTAAATGTTGCTCAATGTATGAACTGTCATCTGACCAATACAGTACAAGACAACCCTCTCGTGGTGACTGGCAACAACAATGACTGGTAATAACTCTCATTGTTGCTAAATTCTAAAGTTACAAATGGCTTAGTCACCTAACTAATTTACCTGCAAGTTTTTTTTTCTTGGTCATGAGGGGGATCTGCTGTACTTGACCATGAATTTGGCTTCTGCGTAGCTACCGTGACGGCAATTTTTTTGTCTAAATACTAATGGAGTGTACTGTATTTGTCCTAATATGCATTGTTTGATTGGCCGTTGTCATTGATCAGGACAACTCCGAGAAGGAGGGTGGTGACCAGAAGCCAGGTCCTCGTCGCCGTCAGTTCCGTCGGTATCGCCGGGGCCCTCGTAACCAGGATCGGGGTGAGAATCAAGAGAATGAGGACCAGAGCAATGAGGACGGTGATGGTCAACGTCCCCGCCGCCGGTTTCGTCGTCGTCGTGGCCCTTACCGTGGTGGCTTCAAGAACGTCAGCAGTGGAGATGAGGTGGGTTGAGTTTTCAAAAATGGGTCCTTACCGGCTTTGTGTGGGGTTTTCAGTAAAACATAAAATTCAGATCAACCAGATTGAGAGCGTTTTTTTCGAATAAAGCAAAATCCTGTTTATGAAGTGCGGAATGCTTGAACTAGAACATGCATATCCTGGTTGAGTGAAGATCTGACTCATGCCATTGGGCTTATGTGAGTTTTAGTGCAGTTGTAAAATAATTGATGGTAAAAAATAACACTCGTCAAGTCATACAAGCATAGAAATTCGAGTATAAAACCGTTTAGAATTTTGTTGTTAAGTCGTGCTTCCGTACCTGTTATTCTTTGCGAGCCACAACGTTTACCCAACATTAGAATTTCAGTTTCGCGTCACATACATATGATAGCGTTTTTTATTTATACCTCAGTGCTAAATGTAATTTCACATAGAAATGGCTGCATTGAGATTATGAGGATGATCCCTTATCACACGAACACTCACATGCTGATGAACTATTCATGTGTCAAAATGTGGAACCTTTATGTATTAGAACATGTGGAGAATGCCAAGTCACCCACTGTCATGTTTATGCATTAGCACATGTGGAGAATGCCAAGTCACCCACTATCATGTTTATGTAGAAGTAGGGAGGAAGTGACCTTTAAATGAGTCAACTACGTCATGTAATCAACTTAAAATAAAGTTGGATCTTTTTCAATGTAGGGCAAAGTGAACGGAGAAGCTGATTCAGCCCCTGTAGAGAACTCGAGTGAGCAGACACAGACATCTGTGTAGCTGTCCATCTGTACTTGAGAAGTGGGACGAAAATTTAGAAGCAGTCGTCCTCCAGTGGACTCACTACTTTTGTTTGCATTTCTAGTATTTGTTGAGGTCCGCCCTGCTGTGGCCAGATTATGCGTTCTTACTGCCCTCTGTTGACCGTGTTAGTTTCTGTTGCAGTACTTGTTGGCCAGCATGCTAGAGTGGATCTCCTTCAACTCAGTTTTAACATCTGTTGCGATTAAACATCTTTTCAAAGTTAATTGTAGAGCTTAAATCCATTTTTCCATCCTTTGACTTGAAAAAAGTTGAAAAAGCAATTTAACTTTAATTTGAAAGTTTTTGAATTTTATTCCCTTGCGTGAAACATCCTGGGAAAGTGCACTGAATAAACATCATTTGTGCACACGTGACTTTGTTTGTTTTATTATACACCCACATATACTGTACATATGTGAGTGCATGTTGTTGTCATCTCTGTCCGGTCATCCTGCGTCTGCTGCTGTATCTCCTAAATGCCTTGCAGGATCTTAATGAGATTTGGTAGAAGTGTTTCTATGAAGTAGATGACAGACCGATATGACTACTGCTGGTTCCCCCTGGTGGTAATTTTGTTTTTTAATGTTTGCTTCTGAATCTTTGTTGTTTCTTGATGGGTTTTCATGAAATTTAGCAAATAAGTTCCCATTTAAGTGGCATAGAATGTGAAAAACACTAAATGTTAATTGCATTATTCAAAGTGCTTCTCTGCCACTAAAATCTGTTAACCAGGTATTTTTGTTCTTAGATATTTTAAATTTCTGTTGATGTCAAAGCATTTTTCCTGTAGTTTCGAATTTCAAAAATAATTTAAAAATCATCTGTCAGCTGCTCGTCACTTCGGCGATTTTTCTTCTACTATGCAAGTCTCCTCATTATTTGGAAAATTTGACCTTTGTTGTAAACAAAACAATTTCAGGCAGCATACAGTTGGGCTTCTTTGAACACATGCACGCATACGTATTATAAGGGCGGACAATTTGGTATTAAACTGGGTTGGGATGAAAGAGTTTATATTTCGTCTGTTTCAAAAAAAGAAAAATTGAACGATTTTTTCTAGAAATTCTTCCACTGTCCAAAATCATTAACTCTCGCATCCCCATGAAATAGATTTATCAAGATCTGGTGGGAGTTCCACACCTCTGCTATTCCATTTTCTGACACATTTATGTATTTTATGCCACCTTGTAGTCAGTTTCGTTGTTTTTGATTCCCGTTTCTTAGCATTCGCCTCTATCTGCTGAACCACTCAAAGGATCATTATGAAAATTTGAAGATGTGTTCGTGATGAGAAATCGGCAGATGTTGATTTTAGGATGAGTCACCACATGGTATTACCCCCTAGTGGTGATTTTTTTTTTTCGTCCATAGCTGAATCTCCTTTCTTTTGAAGAACATTTGTTTTTTTTTTTCGTCCATAGCTGAATCTCCTTTCTTTTGAAGAACGTTTGTGAAATTAGGCTATTTGTTGCTATGGAGCTGATGACTATAACCAGTTTTGGACCTATTTGAATACTACTGTTCTTTAGTGGCATTTTTTTGCACTTGCCTGTGGGTTCGAAGTTCAGTGGATTTTCATGAAATTTGTCAAACAGGTTTCCATTATAAAGTAGATGACTCTGTCTTAAGTTTCGGACGAATTCAGTGTATTTTGCATTGCCTGTGGCCGTTTTTGTTGTTTTTCTGCCATGGGCTCTGCTGAATTGCTCAAAGCATTGTTATTAACATTTGCAGTATTCCTTATGAGAAAGCCACGTCTGACATTGATTTTCAACCGGGTGTGCTGTGGTGCCTCTATTGGACTTGTTAGGCTGTGTCCCCTTAGGATCTTTGTGACGTTTTGGTTAGTGTTTTTCTATGAATATGGCAATGGCAGACAACTTGACAGGTCCAATTTATACTTTGTTCCTAGTGGTAATTTTATTTTTTACATTTGCCTTTTTATCTCCGGAGTTCTTGGACAGTTATGTGAAATTTGGCGAATGGGTTTCATGAAAATTGCCGTGTTCAGACTAACGAGAACATCACCGACGTTGATGGGTCCAACTACTGTGGTGTTTCCTAGTTTCATTTTTTACTTCTGCGACTACCGGTATCTCCTTTAACAAGTCTGTTCCTATTTGACAACGGATGACTGGATCCACTACACTGCCTCCCAGTGGAATATGATTTTTTTTTGTTTGGCTCAGTATCATGTGCTACCAATTCTGCGCCATATAGTGGCCATTTTATACTATCCACACCTTAAAAGCTTGCCATTTGTGGTGCAGTCCTCGGTGCATTTCAACACTTCGTATAGCTCTTTGTTGATGTCAGTACTAAATGTTTGCATCAAACTAGAGGATAACATTTTACAAACATTTAATCTGCTTAATATTTCATATAAATGAACGTTAACTTAGTCTAAATATTTAAATACCAACCACGTGCAAAGCCACACTTGTTGAGTTGTCTGCCCTGAAGCTTGTGATTGGGGTGTTGAGGTTAGCTACATGCATAGAGAACATTTACTTTCACATAAGTATTCAGCAGCAAAACTTCAAAGTCTTCCTCATTTCTTCTACGTAGTTTGCGGATATGATGGCTTTGCCTAAGCACACGCAGCAAAAACTAAATATGTTCAACATGACAATTTTTACAACATTCAGTACCAGGCTGTATCATCCAATATCCAAGAAATTTACTTTTCTCCTTTTACTATGATGGAAAAACGAAAAAACGTTCTTAAAAGCATTAATTTGGCATGTCGCACATTTACATACTTGAGCAATTACATGGAATGAAAAAGTAGTTTGTCCTTCCCATAGTTTAGGTTCAAGATTCCTATTGCATTAAAGAGGTCTACAGCACAATAATACGGTTAAAACAGCAAAAGAATAATGGAAGGTGTCCTTAACAAAAGTTGACCTTTGACAGTTTATGAAGTTGCTGGACCATTCAGTTTGTACAAGAAAAGGACAATTTTATGTTAACGAAAAAGTCAACAGAACTATGCCATTACAATCAAACTTATTGGCAGCTAAATGAACAGACAGCTACAGTAATACTGGCTTATGTCTGGCATCATAGATTATAGACAACAGATTTGCAACTCTGACATTTTCATGCGAAATATCCTGGAGGAGGCGTCAGCCTCTAAACATAAACTCAGCTTCTGGTTAGTGTATTGAGACGGGGGAAATTTGTCCATCCATTTTACTGTCTAGTACAACCCCATTGACACGCTGTTCAAGGTCTTCCAACAGAAATTTTGAGCGACACCGGCATGCATTCGAGTTATAAGAGAAATGTCATGGTGGAGTATATGAACTGCTGTTGACGTGCGAGATTTTGGTTTTTGAGTAGACCTGGTGGTTATTTCTGGAGTATTAAGAAGTTAACGTTTTACAAGCCTTCATTTATTTAAACGCGGATGTGAGTTGGCCAACATCGCCGATCCAATTCCCGACGAAGTGACCATGATTAGCAGTCAACATACTTGCTGGAAGTAAAGCGCGCTACGTCTGCCAGGTGTCGCTAGTGAACAATAACGTCAAGCTTAAGATCACAGATTTCAATCATTGAAAATATACAGAGTTGGCCATCCATGTACTATAGTTTATGCTGGCATACACAAGTCAGATCTGCACCAAACTTGTTCCAATTGTACATTCAACATTTGTGACGTCTTCAGAGAACATCTCTTGATCCAGTAGGATCCAACTAGTGTCCGTTTTACAGTAGTTCCAAAGCACACTTTTACAATCATTCCCATTACAAAGCATGAATTAAACAAAGCACATCTTAAAACATGTAAGCATACTGCACCTGGTAATATGAGCGACTTAATATTCATGTACAAAACCTGTAGATATAACAAACTTTATATAGACATCTGCAGCATGTTGATCAATAACACCTTCTGTGACATACATGAAAATGTAAAAAAGTGCTTATCTTCACTTCAGCACGGCTGCTACAACTTCCCTAAGGTTTCAATTCCACCAGGAAGTTGAATTGAATATACTAAATGGAAAAGTTCTTCAATTACCTAAGACATGATACCAGCATGTGCGATGAGACATGATACCAGCATGTGTGATTAGACATGAATCCAGCATGCCTTGACAATTAAAATTAACTTAGTACTGCACAAGATTATGCAATAAAACTAAAAATTCACAACCTCAAATTCTAATAAACATAATAGGATGCAATTCATTATTTTCAAACAAATTTGACAAAACTACATACTGTGATTTGGATTTGTCTTTTGCTTGTCATCTGGTAAAGTACCTTTTAAACTTACAAAATATCTACAAAACAGTAACCATGTTTTCTCCCATAGTTCAAATATGCCAAATACAAGAGCAGCAATTGACAGGTTCGTAGCAAACACCCGTCCTGTAGCGCATATCCAGTACTGAATTGTGACGAAGCTTGTTTATCAGCCAGAACGGAACCACAATTACTAGGAAGACTGGAAAAGTGCAAAGATACAGTTGTTACCGAGTCATAGAACAATTACGATGTACTAAATACAATTACAATATGCTGACATTTAGACGTTAACTTACAAGGGCAACATCAGTAATTGATTAGTTCTATATACATTTCATTTGTATTAAAACAGTTATTTAATATATGCTAGTAAATAAACCAACCAGATATGAAGCTGGTACTGTAAATATATTGCAACTTTTTGCTAGTCACAACAGAGGGAGCAATAATTATACATAACTTTCAGACAAAGTTTGGTATTAAATTGAAATTCAAAATAACCTCCAAGGATAGGTTGGAAATATCTATTAATATCAAATTAGGCAAACTGGCATTGTGTATGCATGGAACACTAATGTATACATGGAATACTAGTGTATACCTGGAATACTAGTGTATACATGATATACAACTCAGATTTAAAATAGTGCTAATTATTCAACATTGTTAACACTTTACTCACATGTGCATAAACCCGAAAATATGCCGGCCGACAATGAGAAGTAGTATAGCTCTGGCGAATAGTTTTGCTGAAAGAGAAATAACAAGTAAAGCTCAGTATCCTCACTGTACAAACATGAATTGTAGTGCAATATGCCCACTGTATTATAGTGCCTGGTGTGCTCAATGTATTATAGTGCCATGTGCCCACCGTATTCACTCAGGTTAACAATCACGGTGTATAAATTTCAAACCTGAAAAATTAGTGTGAAGCAAGCATGGACATTCAAAAGCAAATTTTGGTTGAACAGTTAGGCGCACTGTCATACAGTTAGGCGCACTGTCACGGATATAGGTGCACTGTCACGCAGTTAGGCGCACTACTACGCATTAAGGTTCACTGTCACGCATTTAGGCGCACTGTCACACATTTAGGTGCACTGCAACGCATTCAGGCGCACTGCCACGCAAAATCCAGTGGATATAAAAATTCGTGGGTGGTGGTCTTTAGAAAAAAGCTCAAATTATGGGTGGTCGTTCTTGTAAGAAGTAATAAAAACATTAAAACTGGGTGGTATTTTTGACCTGTAAATGTTGACAGGTTGGCATTTTCAGGCACACACATCTCAAAAGAAATCAAAACTCACCATAAATTCACTTGGCAAATAGCCCTACCCAAACATATCCCAAATCAAAAAAAAAAACCATGTTGCTAGTGGACAAAGTGCACTGTGCCGTTAATCAAGTCATGGGCAACTTCATTACAAGCACATGTTCTACTGCAGTCACATTAGAATGAAAATTTCTGCAACACTAAACTAGTGTTATCATGCACATATAAGAAAATTGTTGATTTTTAAATAAAAAGTATGAGGAGTATGATAGACAAGTTCCAATATACACTTGCCATAGCAGTCTAAAAGCGTTCTTGAGACAGTTTGAGATTCATAGATCCATGAAATTGAAAGAAATCTTATTGAAATTACAGACACGTGGTGATCAGAGACACCTGGTGGCTGCCAAAAGTATTGCTCACAGGTGTCTTTGAAAAGCAACTTTCTGGTAACTGATGAGTTGTGATGTCATATGGAATTTTTCTGCACCCACAAAAACTTTGTAGTCGGTCGGTCTGTCATTATCATTTCTTGTCCATCAATTATCTCTAAAGTCGCTTGACGGATCATGATGAAATTGTGTATAGAGGTACTTGGCAAGGATGCACCTGCACCAGTTGATTTCCGAGCGGATTTGGTAACCCTGGTACCCCATGTGGGTCGCTTTAATTTTCGACAAGCCATTCCTTGTATGTTCATTATCTCAAAAACTGCTTCAATGATCACTATGAAATTCAAAATAGAAGTATATCGCAAGAATGTGCCGCTGCCACCAGTCAATTTTTGGATGCTGGATTCAACTACTGTGGCACCCTGTTAGTTTTTGACAAGACAGGTTGATTATTTCAAAAAGTGCTAGGCACAACTGGAAATTTGGCACAAAATATATAGCAGGGATGGATGCATTGACAGAAGTCATTTTCGTTTTGATTCGACCACCCTCTTGGCTACTTGAGTTTTTGACAATATTAGAAAAGACAACTAATTCTTGTCTGTCGATCATCTAAGTTCTTAACAGGTCATCCTGGAGGCAATTTGTTTGCAAGTGTTGGATTTAATATTTTAACCTATTAATTAAAAAATTATAGGTCAAGGATTGGACAAATAAATGAAAAATATGGGCGGTGGGTACGAAATAAAAGTGCCTTCCCCCCTCCCATACATTTTTTCATGGAACAGCCCTAAGCATAATATTTGAAAGTTTAACATGAATCTGACTGGCAGCTATTTCTGAAATATAATTTTTCAAATTGAGCCAAATTTTTTTTTCTAGAGTCCTACATACTGTTCAGAGAACACGTTAGTATCACACTCCCAACTTGAGAAACACTTGAAAAGGAGCAAGTTGACCAGCAAGTTGTAATCCTGTTGTCGGTTCAAAAATGAACATCACTTACACAACTCTCTGATAGTGATGAAGCCAATAACAAAGTTATCCCAAAAGCCAGACTTAGCAATCCATAGATGTGAAATGCCATTTTGACCTGCCATGGTACAGGATCCATGATGGCAAAAAGAAAAGAAAATCCTGAAAAAGAAATTAAGCAATATGAACCACTTTTGTGAAACAAATTTCATTCATTATGAAAAACACCCAGACAAAGCATACAGCAGTTCTATCAAAAACATTGAAAAAATTCCAAAGTAGTGATGATTCATAATTTTGATGTAAGGTAAACATTGTTCACCTTATGACACTATATGCTGAACGAGCGAAATCTTAGTTTGTTAAATTTCCCAACAAAAAGAACATTTCAATACAACCTCCTTTGCTTTGCGCATTGACTTGTATGGGATAGAAGTCACAAAACTACATTTAGCAAAATTTTGAGCATTTGCAGCAATGAAAAATATGAAAAGACTACTTATAAATTATATTTTGAGCTGAATTGAAGAATTTTTAATGTAGTAATGTATTAAGACCCAAGAACCAGAATGTGAACCTGCATCATCCTCTAATTTAGGCAAACGTAAGGCGGGTATGAAATACCAGTGTAAAACTCAGCACTATGATCAACTAGCAATTGAAATCAAACTAAAAATTGGACACTAGGCACAAAAGGTTCAATTTAAGACACATACAAGTACAGGCACATGGTCTATAAAAACACACACACGCCTTATGTGTGTCATTGGGCCCATGCATGTAGCCTGTATCTGGAATAAAGTATTTTCAAAAGTTTCAAGTTTTCACACATACCGGTAATTACATATATACTAGGTGCTGCTTGGTGGCTATATATGTCACTGTGCTTGTCTTCAACTGTATTTGTATGTGTTTATGAGCGCTTCACATTAAATGATTAGTGTTAAATTAAATACACCTCAGCTTCCACCATTTTGTTACAGAGAAGTCTAAGTACTCGCAGTTTAAAAATGTACTCTACGGTTTAACTTTATAGTGTTTCACAGATAGGGGCAGCCATGTGTGCAGGCTTACTCCCAATATAGATGCAATTTGACATGGGTCAAACATGCATGGTATATGGTATACATGTTTGGTTAAGATATCTCACCGATCATAAAAAATGTAAACACCACTGTGATGACCATACAATCCAGAAGATGGTTGTCACAGAAACGTTTAGAGGATGGTTGAAGAAGGACGTAGAACTCTGGCAAAAGTAGTCCAATAGTGAAGACCATCACAACTACACGGCTGGAAAATAAAACAAAAATCAAATACAAAAATCACTCCACACTATAATCTCTCTTCAAGTTCACAAAAATGCGAAAGTTTTGCTGTTATTTATTTGTATCAATTCTAAACTTTCTCAACATTTAAACATTTAGGGCAACTTTTCAGACATTGAAAATTTCTAATTTTGAAAAATAAACTTCAGTTTTAGGTGAACTACCAGTTAAAGGTGCAAACCTGACCACATCAGTTACAGTGGAATACAATTGTGAATTTCCTCACTGATCTTAGGTCGTAATAGTTTTTCATCAATTTTCAACAAACCTTGGGTTTCAATGCCATAAGGAGTTCACACCAATGCACGCACGCATGCACGCACACGCGCGCACACACACACACAATATGTAATGAATGTCTACTTAAGGCGACACTCACATTTTCACTCTATTATTATCAGGAAACCATCGAATCAGATGGTAAATAGAGTGAGCCCAACAATAATGCCACATCGTTCTTCTGCAGTCCTAGACTTAGACCATTGTACTGAAAAAAACACAAAAGAATATCATTATTTGACTTCCTTATATTGAACTGCTATATTGACTTTAATTACCTTCTCTTAAAACAGACTTTTGATTTAGGCCAATGACCACTATAACAAAGGCCTCAACTGGTTTCTTACTCAGATTAGAAGTATAGTTTTTGAAGTTGTGAAAAACTGACAATTTTTTATTGCTTGAAGCCATGTTCAGTGTATAAAATGACCAGCCAGATAAGTATGACCAGCCAGGTAAATGTGACCAGTCAGGTAAGTGTGACCAGCCAGGTATGAGTATGACCAGCCAGGTAAGTATGACCAGCCAGGTAAGTATGACCAGCCAGATAAGTATGACCAGCCACATAAGTCTTGCAAGGTAAGTCAACTAATGGACCATTGCCTCACTCAAGCAACAGCTAACAGACACAGAGGCTACATCTAGGGATCTTAGAATAGAAACAAAATTATCAGATTTACAAGGGTATTGCAGCCTAAATAGAAATTTATTTTTTGACCGAGGGCAGGTTCACGCCACATTTAAACTAGGAATAAAGAAAATTCTATGTTAAGTCAATTAAAGTTCACTTCAAAACACCCTCAATGACAACATATGTTTCAGCATTCAAAAGAAATTGAGAACAATTTGGTTCATACTGAAGTAGTAAAATTTTGGAAGGGAAAGCGTGACCTCTAATTCTCTACAAATACATGATCTAGATGTTCCTGTGACATTGGGAGTAACCTTTCTGAAGGAACATCTTGCTTTGTGGAAATGAAAATTTCAAGACTACTTTTGACGGGATATGTTAAAGTCAATAATATGCCCTAGTTTTGACAGTCCACATTTGTGCTTCTTCAGAGTCTGTCAGAAGGCTATCCTTCCAATAATCCCTGGGTGTTTCCATCAGACCCTGAGGGCAGTAAAACTTGGTAATGGAGGTCAACTATCAATTTCATTGAAGGAACCCATGGCAAAGATATCTTGCTTTCCGAAATATTTGTTGAAAGGATTTACGAGATTGATGGCCAAGGATTATTTTAGAAAATTTTGGGTATGGGTGAATTGACCGACACGGCCTCCACTCAAGTCTATGGGCTAATTCGGAGGACCTATGGGCTATGTTAGTTTTTGTCCTTTTTCGCGTTCAACTTTAATGGGGCCGTTGGTTCAAGATAAGCAATTATATAGCGCATCAATTTTTGCACCAGTGACATGGGGTATGCTTCCAAAAATTATCTCAGGAAGGCATCCACAGGAGTCTCTGTTTGAAAGGTATACATACCATATATTGTCACATTGATACTTAAGCTAGGTTTCTGATGCATAATTTTCAGAAAACTTGCTTACATTGAATGTTAGAGCATGTGGGTGGCTTCAAGGCAAATAGTTCTGGTTATGCCTCAATGATTTTTTTGGACAGCTCACAAGAGAATTGGGAAATGATGTTTAAATTTGGTTGAATGCAGCCTGGATATGAAGACGTAAAACTGAAGCACACATTTTAAGAAATGACGGCGTAAACATTGGGTTAATTGCTTCTTTGGCCAACCTTAAGCTAAGCTAGCTGTATGAACATCAAAATACATGTCTATATTTATGCAGCTAAACATGACGGCATTGTCGTTCAGCAACTTTTCTAGACGTGAGGGGTTCTGAATGTGCGATAACATCTAGCTCCTTTGTTAACTGCCCAGCAATCTTTTGTCCCGTAAGACAACAAGCAGGCCAATTATCTCCCAGGCTTCAAAGGGTTACTGAAACCTGGCAGAATGGATTGTCTTAACTTCTGTTGTAGTTGGGCGATTTTGGTGATTCAAACACTAAACATGATCAGCATTTGACAAGGAATTCAGAAATGTTATTCATGTTCAAATATGTTATAACTTAACTTTCATTTTTAGCAGCACAGCCCAGTCGGGCTATGTAGATACTATCTGATCAGAGATTAGAGCAATTATGGAGCAAAAGAGAGCAGGTCAACCACATAAATGCCAGAATGGAGTTAATCAGTCGTGTAAGATATTGGCTACAGGGATCATCCTCCCAACTTGTCCTTGGGCTATAAAATCAAACAAGTTGGGAGCAACGGGAAAACGCTGTAATGTAATATGCCCCATGACGGCAACATCCCATTGCTCCCAACTTGTTCGATTGTATAGCCCAACAACAAGTTGGGAAGTTNCCCCCCCCGTAGCCAATTAACTCCATTCTGGCGTTGATGGTTGGAGGGCCTGCGCTCTTTTGTTTGATAATTGCTCTAATCTCCCATCAGATCGTATCTAGCCTGACTGGGATGGGCTGATAAAAATGAAAGTGAAGTTAAGCCAGATATTATCGCATGTTCAGCACCCCTCACGTCTGGAAAAGTTACTGATTGACATGACGCTGTAATGCGATCTAGCAAACTATGCTCTATTTTCCCAAACACCCATAGTAATATCATCAATTCAACCCTACTCAAAAATGCACTCCCCTATAATACCACTGCTACTAGAGAGCTCGTAACGTACCCCTCGGTTGGCATCCAGACATGGGCAGCCCACATGACCATCATAGGGGGCTGCACCGCCCATGCCATGTAATTGTCTACACTGCTACAAAATATACTAGCACCAAGTACTACTATAGTAGCCAGGTGAATTTTAATTCAGAAACATTTCATCTCGTTCGCGAGCAGCTTGGGGTGTGATCTGATTATCCTAGGCAAGAACGGCAACAGACAGTGACCACCGTCCCAATGGCAGCGACAGTAGACTCTACTGCGGAGCCAGTAGAGACAGTCACTGTCTAGAACGGCAATAGGCAATGACCATCGCCTCTGTTGGCCCGAACAGAGGCGATGGTCATTGCCTAGAAAGGCAAGTGAGTGAACCACGAAGCCGAAGGCACGATGTCAGCTACGCAATGTCTTACTCAGTGTTTGACGCAGCTATATTCGTAATGTCTCCGTCGAGAACACACTACATAGCAGAAATGCGCTTTTAGACCTTCACGTGAGCATTAAGTTGTTAAATAAATAGGCCAACGGTAATTAGTGGGAAATCGCCTAACCACGGAAAAATTTGAAAGTTTCTAACCAACCTCCAAAACATGTAATTACACAAACGGAAACAGCAAGTGACACCTAGTAGCAAAAACCTCGCAATCACAGACGAAAAAATATTGCCCTATCACCATGCACGACTGAAATGTTGTTTCTGTTATGTAAATAAACGCTGTAACCATACAACTGAAGTAGTACACAGTAACCATGGGATGTTTTGTATCATTGCTCTGGTGTTTATAAAAAGTAGTTTTCATGTAATATTTCACAAAAGAATATGAATTAGGAAAATTCTTAAAGAAAAATGTATCAAACGAATGAAAAACATTATAATAAGTATTCAATACATTCGACAGCGACAAAACGACCAAAAAGTTCTAGCCCATCAGGCCACGGGATTGGCTACTAAGCAACCTGCGGACAATCATCTGAGTAAATCGTCGATGGACTACTTAAGGGTGACGGTAACCGTGTCGTCCAGATTACAACTTCAACGGTCAGGAAGTCAAGAAGTGATATTAAATCTTAAGTCAGCCACCACATTTAACAGGCAAAATGCGTGAAATTGTTCATCTTCAAGCCGGACAGTGTGGAAACCAGATTGGTGCTAAAGTAAGTATTCCCGTTCAATAAGTTCTAATTTGTCTTTTTCTTGCCTAATTACTGTATTGATGACATTCCAAAATTGGTACAGTATAAAACTACAACGAGGCAAAATCTTATTATACGTTAATTTCAGTGATTTAAAGAAGGTTTCAATTAACCATCAAACTCGTGTGCTTTTTTCTCAGCCATGGTTACTTAATTTAAATAAATATCCATCGCAGTAGGCTATATGGCGGTGCCGCCTAAAATTTCAAGTGCTAAGCCAATTGGCCTTTAATAAATACCACTTTTGCCTGCTTTTACTGCATTTAACATATTGAGGTTCATAATGTACAGTTACGAAATGACCGTTGAACAATATTTATATGAATCGTACGTCATAGTCCGTACTTCACGCCGCCACAGATCGATGAGACCGGCTACCGAAATTCAAAATTATCTTGTTGACCTAATAACGGTTGCCCTGATAACGGTCATCCGACAGGAATTCAATTGAAACCGAACAAGCCGGTTTCGGGTCACTGGTTCAGTCGTTATGTTTAAAGTTTGCTCGTTATTTTACGTGTTTCTCCTCTGATTTTTTCTAGTTCTGGGAGGTCATCTCTGACGAACACGGCATTGACCCAACTGGCACATATCATGGTGACTCAGATCTCCAGCTCGAGAGAATCAACGTGTATTACAATGAAGCCACCGGTACGTAATCTTATCTTCCACGTGGCCAGTTTTTGTTTGCGCCTTATCGGGTTTATTTCGGTTGGTCTCTTAATCAGGGTTTGAATTTACGATACGGTTTATATCAAACGTCGATTCTGTTTCCTATAAGTTTCAGTTCCTTTGGACAAATATTAGCAGTGATATTACCGTTGTTAATGACAGATATTTGACATATTCAGTAGAGCTTAACTTTGTAGATTCATGCTTAGGTTCTTTTTGATTGGTGATCGTGTTTGAACTGAGAAATGCGTATAACTCAGGTGTATGGCGGTAAAATGTTATGTTGCCTTGGATTTCTTTAATGAAATGCAGTCAAACAATTGCAGTCCCTAAAATAAATAATACCCAGTACAAACCAAACAAGAGGATAGAAGCAATTCAATAGAGCCTATTGTTAGTGAATTCAGTTTTGCTTTGTTTGCTCTATATTCAAACGCTCAAAGGACAATTATTCTCAATGAATGGGGTAGTCGTGAGTAGAGCCTTCAATTGTACCTAGCAATAGGCTTTTGTGTTGCCCCTGGAGACAGGTTGTTTACTTAATGGCTAAGGAACAATTCGCCAGCAACGTGGTCAGTCTTTACCTTTAAATGGCCTTTAACTTTGTCGCATGAATGGATGAAAGCATTTTGATCTTAAAATTTAAAAATGATTCCGCCAAATTAACTCCTCTCTTCTCTTTATTTACAGGCGGCAAATATGTCCCCCGTGCCGTACTTGTCGACCTTGAGCCTGGCACCATGGACTCCGTCCGATCAGGACCTTTTGGTCAGATTTTCAGGCCAGACAACTTCGTCTTCGGACAGAGTGGTGCCGGAAACAACTGGGCCAAGGGTCACTACACAGAAGGTGCTGAGCTTGTAGACTCTGTACTTGATGTTGTCCGAAAAGAAGCCGAGAGCTGCGATTGTCTTCAGGGATTCCAGCTCACACACTCCCTCGGCGGTGGCACTGGATCCGGCATGGGCACCCTTCTTGTCAGCAAAATCCGTGAAGAATATCCCGACAGAATGATGAACACATTTTCCGTTGTGCCATCCCCCAAAGTATCAGACACTGTTGTAGAGCCGTACAATGCCACACTCTCCGTCCATCAGCTGGTTGAGAACACCGATGAAACATACTGCATTGACAACGAAGCCCTGTATGATATCTGTTTCCGTACTCTCAAGCTCACAACACCCACCTATGGTGATCTGAATCATCTCGTCTCCGCCACAATGTCCGGTGTCACCACATGCCTCCGCTTCCCTGGTCAGCTGAACGCCGATCTCCGTAAACTGGCCGTCAACATGGTGCCCTTCCCCCGTCTCCACTTCTTCATGCCCGGTTTCGCTCCCCTCACCTCCCGTGGTAGCCAGCAGTATCGTGCCCTGACCGTCCCAGAACTCACACAGCAGATGTTCGACGCCAAGAATATGATGGCCGCCTGTGATCCTCGTCATGGCCGATACCTCACCGTCGCCGCCATGTTCCGTGGACGCATGTCCATGAAGGAAGTCGATGAACAGATGTTGAACGTCCAGAACAAGAACAGCAGCTACTTCGTCGAATGGATCCCCAACAATGTCAAGACCGCCGTGTGCGATATCCCCCCTCGTGGTCTGAAGATGTCCGCCACTTTCATTGGCAACAGCACCGCCATCCAGGAACTCTTCAAGCGTATCTCTGAGCAATTCACCGCTATGTTCCGTCGCAAGGCTTTCCTTCATTGGTACACTGGCGAGGGTATGGACGAGATGGAGTTCACTGAGGCCGAGTCCAACATGAACGACTTGGTCTCTGAGTACCAGCAGTACCAGGACGCCACCGCTGAGGAGGAGGGAGAGTTTGATGAGGAGGAAGAGGAAGGCGAGGAGGCTTAAATGTCGATGCCGCATGAAAAGTCCAATTAAGAAATTAACATGTCATTCTTTACTCTCGTTCTTTGTTAAATTGTTCTTCCACATCATCATATTGAAATTAATGGCGAATCTCTCATGGTTGTAACCATCTTCTAATACATTCGATGAAAATAAAAGATTAAGGGAATGTTTTATTTGTTTTTCTGTTTTCATCATTTCGAAATTGTAGTGCAAAAAATGTCGCAAGAATAGAATACAGGAACTTTTTTGCGTTTTAGTCCAAATCGATATATGCACATAAGAAAAGTAGACTTTGAAACTTAATTCTCGTTTGAATTTCTGCCGAGTTACGTGAAGTCATCTAGCAAACTCTGTTGATCCTAACTGAAACTGGGTGTAAGATTTTCAAATTATATAAACAGAAACGATAACGGAAGGTGGTGCACTGACAATGACATCCGTGTACTGTAGCCTGGCGATTGACGTGGTACAAGCCACAGTCGTAGCGCTAGACGACTTGTGCAAACATCGTTGTAACGGGCTAAGACTGTTTGTCAATAGCTGTCACGATGCTGACTCATGCCTGAGTGTGCGGATACTTGTTTGCGGAGGCACACCTCAGTGCAAAGGGGGCGCATTATAACCCGACTACAGTTATGAAACTATAGCCAGTCAGTTACCTCACTGACTGACCATTTACACTGCCGTGTATTGTGAGTCTGTGAAATGCAAATTGCTAGATTCAAAGCCTTTATCGATTCACTTGTTCATTGATGTTCACGACCAGATAACATCGCACATAATAAGCCCCGGCTGAAGGCTAAAAGCATTGCGGGGCTGTTACATGTAGCTAGTGCTGGCAGCGCTGCAAGGTTGTGTGGCTTTCAAAGTTGCACATGCGTGGGGCAAAACGCGTAACCAGAGAGGCAAAGCTGACCCTCTAGAACAACCAATTGCCTATGACAGCATGATACACTTGTTTACGTCATAGAGAATTGGAGATGAATGGAACAAGTTACTAGTGCCATCTCAGAATCAGTTGGTTCCTAATTGGTCCGATGAGTTCGGTCAAGTGTGAAAAGCCAAAGCGAAACAAATCCAGACCACAAAATTTCTATTTAAGATCTCTGCAGGACAAGAAAAAAATATACTCAAGACCAAAATTTATCGCGCCAGAACCAAAATTAAACAAGTTAGGACTGAAACAAAATCATTGTTCGCTCTGATCAAGTTAAACATATTATTTAATTGGGTCAAGCGTTTTAATACAGAGGATGAGGCAAGTTGGAAGATATACCCGAGGCATCTTTTCAGTTGCCTATTGCCCGTGTCCTAATTTTTTCATTCAATTTTCAACTGAAAACCCTAAAATGCGAAATTAAGAATCCTTTTTACAAAGATGTTCTCACAACCTTGGATATTCTTAATCCTGAAGTATTCAATGAAGTACCAATAGCCAAACAAGTGATATGTAACAATTGTAACTTAACTGTTAACGGTAAATCATTATTTTACCAAGATCTGTACAATGGAGGCCTCATATTTTGTGAAGATTTTTTAGATAGCCAGAACAAACTTCTTAAATTAGAAAGCATTAACAAAATTATAACTTAAAGGATACGTCTATCATACCATTTTCTTCCACTACAACGACCTTGAAGAAAGTTCTAAGTGTGTCAGATAGAAGGATTGTTAGTTGTAATAACATTAGGTTTTTATTCTCCAATAGTTCCAATTCATGGATCAAAAACACATTTATTCACAAGTTTTCTGTAAAACCAGATAATTATGCGTTTTTACTCAACTATTACACAGACGCCGAAATTAAAGAAATATATAATATCCCTTTCAATTTACCCATAAAACCTCATTTGACAATGTTTAAATACTTTTTCATTCACAAAAGAATTTATACGAACAAAATGTTAAAAATATTTGGTATTTCACAAACAGACCAATGTCCCTACTGTGGCGAAGTCCAGACTTTTCAGCATGTTTTATAGATGCTTCTGTGCTAAACGTTTCTGGAATTCTTTACATCATTTCATAAGTAAAGTTTTTAATTTACTCACTGAGCCATCTTCTTAGTTTGCTTCTTTGGCAATCTAAGTGAAATCTTCAATACCATATACACTCATGCCCAACATTATATTTATACATCATCGAGAGATGGGTCTCAACCTTGTTTTGATAAGTTTAGATGTATACTTTTTGACGCAGTGAACCTCATTGTATTTAACGCCTCCGATAAAACTTCAGAGCAGTGGACGGTTTTGCAGGCATCTCTTTAAAATGATTCAAAGAATATATGGTGTTATTTTTTAACCACTTCTGTTGTATTATAAGAATATTGACCTTTTCATAGATATGCACCTACGTAAATGTAAATATAAGTTAAGTGAATTAAACTGTGTGAATGTGAGTGTGAATGAGTGTATGAAAGTCCTGCCCCTTCCCGTTCCCCAGCTTTTAATTAAAAGCGGATAATTATTCGCCCAATCATTAGGAGTATTTTCCAGATACTTATTTGTTCAATTAATATGATGTATTATATTCTAGTAAGTTGTAAAAATATGTAGTTGGGGCTACCCAAACCCAGCCATATCTCTTTACTATTCATTAATGATATGCTTTCGGAGTAAATAAACGTATTAAAAATGTCCGATCTGGTCTGCTCCCGATCTGACTGGCTCATCTTCCGGGAACACTGTCCACTCCAACGTACGTGTTTTTGCATGGATCCGTTTTCTCCCGGAGGGCCCGCAGTCAGCTTCCAGCCACCGGAAGTCTGAGATGACTTCACAAGCGGCAGCTCACTATTGGGAAACACTGATAACACTCCCCGGCAATACCATTAAGCTTATCCTCAGCCGGCGGTGTACCAGGGACGGATCCAGGATTTTTAGTTGGGGGGGACAGGGCAGAGTTTTAGCCTATCCCGGATTTTGCTGCCTGTCAGACATTTGCACCCCCAAATTGCCACAAGGAATCTGGGAGAGATTTTGGGGGGGCATAGCCTCCTTAGCCCCTCTAAATCCACTACTGTGTACCTATGGGCAGTTTGAGTCCAACATCTTCTGTCAAACCGTCACTCGTGGAAGGTACCTCAGGTAATCCCGGGACAGTACCCAACCTTCTGAAGTGGCTGCAGTAAAGACCGGTGGCCATTCGGGTTTGGAATTCATTCAACCAACCATTTTTCAACCGTTATAGGTGATCTTATTCACCAAACAATATTGATTAAACTGTTCACATATTCCTCCGATTCTTTATCACATCTGATTCCCCAAATGAGTTCAATTCCAAGTTCAGGCATAAGCGACCTTGAAGTTTACGCACAGCACTGGCCTAACTCTTCCCAAGGGGGGCGCACCATATAAGGGGCTATAGCCCTCCACTTTTTCAGTGCTGCACTGCCAATGGTCTATACGTACGTACGCAGTGCACCACAGGGGGGGGGGGCTTAAGCTACACTTTTTTCAGTGCTGCGCCACCCATTCTCGAGCAAATACTCCCACCCGTAATCAAACTCATTTTCGAACAGGCCCAGCTCGTTCAGTTATCCAAATCTGCAACTGACCACTCGGTGATTTTTGCACTAGCTACTCGCGTCAACAGCTAGTATACGATGAATCAGTTAGCAGGTGTGTCTCTATTTAAACAGCATGTCTTTAGTTATTTAATATCAGTATGAGGCTTATTAATTCGCCGAAAAGCTTCAAGAATCTTTATTTACTACGTCGTTCGTTCGTACGGAAGAACAGCTAGGGTTAACATCAGCCATCGTTGGGCTGTAACAGAATCATTATGGGGGAAATGGAACTTAGAGCAGAAGATGGAGACTAACACCGAGATATTATAAATAAAAGTAGACAATAATAGACACACGTGAAATACTACAATCTAGAGAAATTATTATTGTACTGGTCTCTGGTATACACTATTTACAATTCATGTCGGCGCATGGATGTCCAGCGTCCCTACTGCCAATGAAAGATTTTATAGTCGGTTGAGACTGCAGTGAAGTAACGAGTGTTTAGTCAGTGATGACTCACTCGCTGTCAAAGTTGCGATAACCTTTGACCGCCACCATGTTACTTTGACCTAATTTCCAATTTATGACACAGTTGCAGAGGCGCCACTTATCATGTCTTTCAAATCTGGTGCTTTTATCGCTGTCATTACTGCCATTGCTGTAATTCAGATTCCGAAATTGTTCCAGCCAAACTTACAACCAACTTATGGAGGCCACGTTGAGCCAGGATTTGAGAACATCGCCGAATTGTTCAGGTAGTGATCGCTGGCAGTGCCACAGTGGCATAGACCATAGACAACAGATTCGCAACTCCCGACATTTTGCGTTGAAATATCCGAGAGGAGGCGCCACTCTCCTAAATTACCAATCTTAGCTTCCGGTTATAGTATTGTGACGGTAAATTCTTGCATCTTACTGTCAACTGTAACTCTAGTACAACGAAACAAAATAATTTTGGCATTGAAACAAACGCTGTTCAATCAAAGTCTTCCAATTGTAAGGCTCTTGGTATCGTGAGTACTTTTGGCTATGCTACAGGTCGTGTAATTGCAAAATTCAAACTTCAGTGCGGACCGATTTTGTGATTTTGTCGTCTGCTTGCACGATATGACAATTATGACATAGTCATAGAGCAACTACGAACAGTTTGGTATTAATGGTTCATGTACTGAGAAAAATACAATTTAAGCGTATCTGTGCACAAATTTTTAGGGATACAGTTCGTTAAAAATTATACGACATTGATTGTTAGATAATTTCTTTAGTTTATGCACTTCTCGTATTGTCTAAAAATGCAATTTGTGTTGTGTGCGGATTGCGTCTGCTGTGCAGTAGCTAACCAAGCGACATCTTTAAAAGAACAAATGATAGAAAATTTGTTTTAAAAATTATATGAGACCCCAGTACTCTGCATACACCCCCGTCCTTTGTTTCTAACTCAACCCATTTTTTTTTAAAAAAAGGGATGAACTGTCTCTGACATATTGATAGTGCATTAAGTTTTTATAATAATGCGTGAACCGTGTTGAATGCATTCAGATGAACTGGCCTCATTGATTTGAACAGAATATTAATTAATTGTAACAATATAAAGTTTTGAAAGTAAATTTATTGTGTACTAGCAGCTACAGGATTCCCTTAGAATCAAGCTTATTAAAGCTTTTGGCGCTTGGTTATCTGATTGGCCGAGACACTTACGGTGGCAAAATGGTAGTTCATGTGCACTGTAGAAATGTTATCAGTATCGTATTTTCATTTGGGCCAATCTGTTGATGCAGTAAATTTGCTTATTTATGTCCATTCTCATGTGTTCACAACTTGAACCTGTTGTGCTATACTGTCGGTGTTGGCACAAGGACCAACGTGCTGCTTACTCAAAATATGAGATTTGTTTTAGTGGCTATTTTAACTTAACAAAATTGTGATGTTGAGGTAAATAAACAAACTGGATGATTTTCATCCCCCGGGATTTTATCACGGGCATTTTTTTCCAAGTGCTCAAGTTTTCCGAGGCACTGTCATACTTTTAGGGTGGAAGAGTTTCGCAGGACTTCCAAGTCTGGCATTATTTATACCTCACCAGAATTGAAGAAACGATACCCATGTTTAAACCAGGAGCTGCATAGGGTGTTTTTTGTGTAGATGTTTTTCTGTGCTGCGCATCTCTATAAAATGAGCCTGTCTGTTCATAAAATACCACGCGCAGTGGAACTGAAATTCATACAAGGTAAAAATTGTGATTTCCAAGTGCTCAATCTGAGTTGTCATCTCACATAAATATCAAAATTATACTAATACCACACAAAGGTATTCCATAAACTTGAAAAATAGCACCCATGTCAGTGGCATGTCTCCACC
>NMRA01000015.1:691972-753747 GCA_002633005.1 Phoronis australis
CCCCCGTTACCTGTTTGCTATCGCTCAGTGTCCATTTCCACTGCTGAGCACTGAGGTTATTCGTTATTCTAGATTGGGAATGTGTTCTAGCTACCTTGACAGGGAAAGGATTTTTTGAAAATCGTGATCTTCGCTTTCGTGAATTTTTAGCTCTGATCAAGGATGTATATGTGAAATGTCAGAGTTAATGTTCACAAATCAACTACATGCAGGCTAAACCAGAGTTGGTGATGTTTTTAAAGAGAAACTTGGTTTGTCTACAAATTATTTTGTCATTTCATTCGTTTTATTATTAACCGTTTATTTTTTTCTTTTCTTTTACCGACTTCACCCTCGTCTCAGGCTCTGAGGCTCTGTCGAGGGTACTGTTACAGCCCTGTCAGCCGTTATACTTTGAACATGATGGTTAGAATGGTTTATTGAAGAAACCCCCAGTAGGTTGACCAGTGTCAAACTAAACTCTGATGGGATAAACACCAGCACACCTTACATACTAATGTGCATAACAAAAGTGGCTCTGACAAAAGCTCTGAGCAAAGCAGCACAGTACTGTCAAATTTATAGAGGTTAATAATAAGAGTCACAATTATAGTTTATAGTAACACAACAATAGTGACACACAAACTAAACAACAATTATGGTCCTTATTGGGGGCCTTTTCCCTCAGTTGCCGTGTAATTATGGTCCTTGTTAGGCCCCTTTTCCCACAGTTGCCGTGAAGTTCGCTAAGAGCACAGGTTACACTTGCCCATTTAACAAACTTTGAAACAAGTTTTCAAATTTTCCTGCAAAATTTTGAAGGTTTTCGAGTGTTATAGAGCATTACTTTGTTTCAGAGAACTGAGTGGGAAAGTCGTTTTCAGTATCTCTTAGTAGACCAAAACTGGATTTAGTATCCTTACCATTTTTCAACAATTGGTGATCTTATTCACCAACCAATAATTGATATAAATGTTCACATATTCCTCCGATTATTTGTCACATCTTACAGTAAAGGAGAAAATGAGTGATCACCAGGCCAGTAATTACAAAAATTCTGTAAACTGAACAAAAAAATTCACCTGATTGTCCTAATAAATATTCAATTCCAAGTTCACGCATACACGATCTTGAGATTAAGCAGGATTCCAAGTTCACACACAACTGTTAGACTATAGCATGCAAGCTTGAGAGTACTTGTCAGTTATCTTTCAAAACGACTCTAGTTTCTGACAAATAAGCCTCAAGTAGAAAGTGAAAATATATCAGCTATATTTCAATAAGCATGACTTAAAGCTTCATTTAATCTATTTTCTGTCCAAAAATTGATTTAGGCCTCTTTCTGTTATAAAACTGGTCCTTTACTCAGTTTAGAAGTAAAATCGGAAAATTCTGTACTTGATCTGAAGAAGTGATCAACTGACAGTTCCTTGCAAGACCAAAAATCACTTGTCATCTGAGAATAGAACACGTTGCTCAAGACATAGTGGTGAGTGGTGTACATCAAAAGTTAGTTTCTTTTTGCTGGAACATGGGTTTATAGTCATGGGAGTCACATTAATGGCTGTTTTGTAACCAGGTGGAGAGTGAATTTGAGTAAACATTACAACAATACTTATTAGGTGTTACAGCTGTTGTATCCAATCAAATTTTAATTTCAGAAAAAATATTGAAAGTGGAAAAGAAATGGGTTCTTCATTTGCTGCCTTTTATAAAGGTATTTAATTTTAATTTTGCTAATCATTGATCATTTCATTCCTGTGCTGTTCTCTGATTGTGTCTACTAGTGGAGTATGATGTATCAACACAGTCTTCCTAAAAAGGAAATGTCACGCCTCTCTTGGTGTCTATTGTTGCACTCAGTAAATTTAGCAAAAGTTTAGGGGCAAGGTTACTGAACAAATTTTCAAAATCTGAACGCACAATCAGCAAATATGATAAAAGCTACTACAATTAGCCTAAGACCATAGGGGACTGGGGCTATAGCCCCCCACTTATTTCAGTGCTCCACCACCCATGTAAGGAGCATTTAAGCTCGAAGATATAGGAACCAAGCAGTGCTCACTGATTTTTTCTTTGACCAAAATAATCTAGTTTTATTTCAGTTGAAATTGACAATTTTTGGATTTCAATAAAATTCAATAGCAGCTTGATACACAAGCCTCTGATTGTCTTAAAATGGCTGTAAACCTTGTTCTCATGTCCAAACAACTTCCTTGTTCCCAGCCATATTTACACTTTCAATGTTTCCAGCCATATTTGCATTTTCAAGACAACATTCATTTGCTGCATTCTAGTCCTATGTCAGAAATGAAATAGGTTACAATAATTCGCCTAGACAAATCCAGCGTGATGCCTTTATCTCAAACTATCGAGTCTGGGCTGAAAAGTTCACGCTGTCACTGACCTGACACCTATTGAGCCTGGTCTGAAGCAAATGATTCTAAACTGACTAAGGACTACGATCAAGGCGGTAGCCAGCATTGCGCAAGGGGTGGTTCGAATTTCTGGAATGGTGAACCTTTGATATTTTGCAAAGATCGACCTGGTATAGTTTCAGTAAGGTCCCACTGGCGGATTTAGGGGGGGGGGGCAAGGGGCTATGGCCCCCTAAAATTCTCCCAGATTCCATTTGGCAGTTCGGGGTGCGAATTGCTGACTGGCATATGCGCGCAGGGGGGCTCGGAGGGTGAATGCTCAATGCATAGCCTTGAACAAACCCCATTTACCCATTTTCTTATTAATAAGTTCCACAAACCCCCTACATTCCTACATTTTAGGCGTGTGGTGAAATTCTGGTTATTCTTGTGCCCTGGTCTCCCCTAAATCCTGGATCCGCCCCTGGGCCCCTGATGCAGCTTAATTAGAGGGAAGGGAAATCTATATGTACAACGATGACTCTCAACTCTATGTTCCTGAGATGAGACGGAAATCGGGATGCCGCAACAGTTGCTCGTAAAGAATGGGACTCCAATTCGGATGTTGTAATGTGGTCCAGAACATGGAGAACGTTCTCGCGTTACCTTCTGCCAAACTTTCAAATCAGGCATGCTTAAAAACATATTCGGACTGAATTTTTTGGTCTGAGAATAACTTTGAAATTTTTATCTGGTTGGATTTTTGCGTGTTGCTTACATCGCTGCAAAGGGAACAGCCCACTATTCTGAAGGTTCACTATTTCGAAGGTTCACTACTCCGAAAATATCTAAAATTTCGAACACAGGTTTAATTTTTATACTTTTGCATGCAAAAGTACACGATACTTCAAATCAATTATCAGATGCACTGAGTGGTGTACCTATTCCGAAAACAACGTCCGGGTACTGATTTCTTGCGCTTACGAAATTACCAGCATGTTTTTACAAATATGAAAAACTAAGTAACTCTTGCATTTTTAACAGGATGCCAAACCCGGATTTGGCCTATTGACAGATTCTAAAAATGACTTTCCCATCCAGTTCTCTAAAAAAATGATACTCTGTAACCATTGGTAACCCTCAAAAGTTTGCTGAAAATTTTGAAAACTCCTTTCAAAGTTTGCTAAACGGAAGAGCGAAGAAAGATTTTTGCGACTTACACGGCAACTGTGCTAAAAGTCCACCCACCAAGGACTATATTGTCCAAACTTTGACATGGGATGTATGAATTTTCAATTGATTCCTTCCTTATCAAGGATTGTAAACACTATTTTGATGATTTCAACCAATCCTCGTCCTCTCACATGCTGATGCATCATTGGCGTCAATCTTGAAAGATAAAGCAGGAATCAGCTAAGAATTCATATCGTACTATCTCGCGATTTGGATATTCTGGTCCTTGGCGGGTGGTGTTTTCCCACAGATGCTGCGTAACTGGCTAAAAGCGTAGGTCACGCTTGCCTCTTTAGCAGAATTTGCAAGGAGTTTTCTAATGTTTCTCAAAATTTTAGAGGGTTGTCGAGCCATTAAAAAACATTTTGTTTCATAGAACTGGAAGGGAAAGTCGTTTTTAGTATCTGTTAATAGGACAAAACCGGGTTTGGTATACTTTTAACTTGACACCAGTGATGCACTAGCAGGTGACAGAACGAGGTTTGGTGGAAATCATCTCAGAGTTATCCTTTTAAAAGAATACGAAGTAAGGATATTAATGAATTATTACATCACCTGGCGGAACCGCGCTCACAGCCGGTTGAAACTAAATAAAAAGTTGGAAGGTTATTGTGTCCCTGCTAGTCTTCACAAAGTCAGAGAATCACATTCGGTTTTCTTAAATTTAAAACTGCCGTTGGTCACCACAACCCTGACCCGTGCCCCAGATGTTGTCCCTGCTTGAGAATGAGTCGTTAGTTAGGCTCAAGAATCACATTTGATAGTGATTGGAACTAGGCTCATTTGTAAACAATGTAATCAAAGTTTTAAGAACTATTCAACTCTTGCACAACCTTTAAATGGTTACCAAATGGAAACATGAAATACAATATTTCATTCATGTCTGTTCTGACTCAATAGCAGACAGTCTGAGTATTGAACCTTCGGAGTAGTGAAACTTCAGAGTTGTGTACCTTTGGAGTAGTGAACCTTCGAAATAGTGACACGTAACCTTGGAAATCTTTTCCATCAAGTTTGATGCTCGTATGAAGTCTACGAGGCTATGCACCATTGCCACTGATTGACAAGGGAACACTTTCTTCATTGACAAAAGTTTTATTAGGTCTAAAACCTGCTTTTCCCTAATAATTGAGCATGCTTGTTTCCTCAGTGCAAGAACACGTGGTAGTAAAATGTCTGATTTTTGTTTGAGCAACGACAGAGGACTGCCTATAGTGAACTTACCGTCGGCGTGTACTGGATTTAAAAGAATGGAAACACACACACGTATACATGTGCATGCATTTCAATCCACCAGTCCACAATCAAAGTGGACATTAGATGAACAACAATCCAGTGGCACAATTTAGAGGGGGGGCCAAGAGGGCCATGGCCCCCATAAAATTCTCCCAGATTTCATTTGGCAGTTCGGGGGTGCGAATGTCTGACGGGCAAAATCTTGGCTAATACTCTGCCCTGGCCCCCCCAAACTCAAAATCCTGGATCCACCCCAGCCATCATTTGACGATCACCTAATTCGAAATTTGAAATGCACCTTACCATACTAAGCTAGCAAGTATACTAAAATAGCAGATAGCAATCATGTTTTTTGCTGTTTTGTTTCTTGGTCAATTTTAATACATTCACGCCACACTACTTTTTGAGAGCTCTTTTGCTGCTACTTATAGACATTTACTTCTAGACACCCTTGTTACCCTATCGTTGGCCAAATGGGTGAATGTTATGCTGTTAAATTACACGCGCAAGATAATTCTTGTTAGAGGCGTAACTAATTACGGCATAAAGAAATTTTTGTGGCGTAAAATAATTATTTACGGCGTAAAGTAATTTGCAGCGTAAACTAATTATTTGTGGTGTAGAGTAATTACATGCAGCGTAAAGAAACTTTGTATGGCTTAATTTTGCAGTGTAAAGTAACTTTTAGTGCCGCAAATAGTAACTTAACGCCATAATGTAATAATTATTACTTTACGTCATAATTACGTTACACCTCAAACAAATACTTTACGCCGTAAATAATTACTTTAAGTCGTAAACAATTTATTCGTCTAAGAAGAATTGACTTACGTATGTTATTTAGGAGCGTAATGTTCACCCATCTGGCCAACGATAATATCGACGATAATGGTAGCTACCACGCATGCTCAATGCCAATGAATGACGTAAAGCCTCCTCCAATCATCTGCACGATCCTGCCATATGCGCAAACACCACTCGGGCGAATTTGGGCCCTGGGGTCGGATAGGAACCGATGATTACGCGGAGCACCTTGAATCATAAGCAAATTCTTATAACTTAGTTATAATAAGTTACCGTAGTAAGTACAAGTAGCTACAACAATTTTGTTGTTGTCCATCTATATCCTATCTCTAACGGAAAGGCTGGGGCTGGACCTTTTCCGCGGGGGGGGGGTTGTGGTTCGATGGAACCCCCTGAATCCCCCTGGCTACGAGCCTTACGAGATCATTTTCATAATGGTTAGTGGCCTAAATCAAAAATTTATTTTTTACAGAAGTTGGGATGTATTGCCACTTTAACACTGCAATCACTTCACAATTTTAGGACGACTGGTGGTCAACCTGTGGGGTGGGTACGCAGATGATGAGTTTCGAATCCCGTGGTCGGAGGACACCATTGGAAATTTTTATTCAACCACCAAAGCGATGGGAGCCATTATGATTGGCATTCTTGTTGACAGGTATTTAAGGTTATGTAGGAGTGCATTGACAAGTATGTGTATTCAGTGAAGTACATCTATCTTATCTAGTTTAACCCAGTGAAAGAACATTATTTTCTCAAAGTAGAATTTGGCCATTCTAGCACTGATTTTTTCAGGTGACCATGTCTTTTTATACAGCCACATGTACATATGTGGGAACATATTGCTGTCATCTCTATCTGGACAACCATTGTTCTTCTGCTGTTGTATTTGATGGGTCTGACTATTGTGGCACCCATTAGTGGCAATTTTTGTTGTACAGCTGTACCTCCTGACTGCCTTGTAGGATCTTTGTGAATATTACAGGTGTATTCTTATGAACTTAGAAACAGATGATAACGTGTTTCAGACACATCCAAATACCACAGACTGTGTCTTGTAGTAAAAAATCTATTTTTTACATTTGCCTGTGGATCTTCGGAGTTCATTAAATTAATAAACAAGTAGGTTTTTATTTAGGAGATGACAAGGCCTTCCCATTTTTGGACAGCTTGTACACATTCTGCGCCACCTAGTCACCATTTTTGTTATTGTAATAAACCTCCTAGGAGCATACCAATTGTGGTGCAGTCGTGGGCGCATTTAAACTCTTTGTGTGGGCCTTTTTGTAACGTTTGAAAGAGCGAAAAGTACATTCAAAGCAAAAAGGTGGCATTTATAATATGACCAAATGTCATTTGATACAAATTTCAAGATGAAATCTCAAAAACAGGCCGTCACAGATTTCTGAATTATCACTTTGTTTTCGTAATATGCAACTCATGCAAAAATGGAACAGTGCATAAAGCACAGTACCGGTATCTGAAAGTTTCATTCGAATCTGATAGCCATTTCTGACATATGATGTTTTGAATTTGGCCACGTTTGGACATTTTGTTACTAGGGTTTTACACAACCAGACAGTGACTTTTTGCCGTCGGCATGTCAGGACATTTCAAAATGTCCTGACAATGTTGTTTAATGTAGAATTTTGTGGAAAAGTATGACTAATTTATAAAATTCCCCTTTTCTGCTACATTAAGTTCTAGATCACATAATCCTTGTTGCACGTGTTAAAGAGATGAAAACACGTGAAAGCATTCATGTGAACATGTTCATCATACATTCCATTGAAGGAAATATAATGTTCACTCTATCATTTTCTGCTCTGTCAATATTTCAGAGGACTGATAGATTACGAAGAGACTGTTGCCACCTATTGGCCAGAATTTGCCCAGAATGGTAAAAAATACATCAAGGTGAAGGAACTGCTCAGTCACCAGGTACAACCATCATTTTCATATTTGTTGCAAATAATGGAAACTTTGCCAAATGTTTCTTTATGACGTACACAACTTACAAACCGAGATAATGCCAGACTCAAATTTCTGAATTTTTATTTTTGTTGATAAATTTTATCTTAAACCAAATAGCACTTGACTGCCGTATTGTGCACTAAATAGATTAGATACCGTATTACCACATCTGAGGGTGCGATTACTCAAGCGTAAATAATTCTTGCAAAAATAATCAAGCTAAAAAGTACCCAAACTTTTTAGGCTTGGCCAATATTCAAGCTTTTTGGATTTATGCTTGGTTAAAATTACTCCAACTTGCACAACAATGGTTACCTAGACGCTAGATTTTTCCCAATTTGAAATACAATGTAGAAAATGTGTAACTGGCCTAGTAGCCTGATTCAAGATTTTTTGACACACTACCTGATTTACCTTTATACTCATCGTCGGTCTTTTTCAAGCTAACTGAACAATGGTTAGTAAGAAAGCAAGGGCATTTAAGGTTGAAGAAAAATATCAAATAAGTTGATGGTGAATGAAGTTTGATCAAACTTGGTCAGTTTTCATTTCACAGAATGTTGTGAACTATAGTCACTATCAATGAAGTCAACTATAGTCACCGTCAATGTAGTCAACTATAGTCACCATCAATGTAGTCAACTATAGTCATTATCAATGAAGTCAACTATAGTCACCATAATGTAGTCAACTATAGTAACCATCAACGTAGTCAACTGTAGTCACTTTCAGTGTAGTCAACTATAGTCACTTTCAGTGTAGTCAACTATAGTCACTATCAATGTAGTCAACTATAGTCACCATCAATGTAGTCAACTATAGTCACCATCAATGTAGTCAACTATAGTCACCATCAATGTAGTCAACTATAGTCACCATCAATGTAGTCAACTATAGTCACCATCAATGTAGTCAACTATAGTCACCATCAATGTAGTCAACTATAATAGTCACCATCAATGTAGTCAACTATAATCACCATCAATGTAGTCAACTATAATAGTCACCATCAATGTAGTCAACTATAATCACCATCAATGTAGTCAACTATAATAGTCACCATCAATGTAGTCAACTATAATCACCATCAATGTAGTCAACTATAATAGTCACCATCAATGTAGTCAACTATAATCACCATCAATGTAGTCAACTATAATAGTCACCATCAATGTAGTCAACTATAATCACCATCAATGTAGTCAACTATAATAGTCACCATCAATGTAGTCAACTATAATCACCATCAATGTAGTCAACTATAATAGTCACCATCAATGTAGTCAACTATAATCACCATCAATGTAGTCAACTATAATAGTCACCATCAATGTAGTCAACTATAATCACCATCAATGTAGTCAACTATAATAGTCACCATCAATGTAGTCAACTATAATCACCATCAATGTAGTCAACTATAATAGTCACCATCAATGTAGTCAACTATAATCACCATCAATGTAGTCAACTATAATAGTCACCATCAATGTAGTCAACTATAATCACCATCAATGTAGTCAACTATAATAGTCACCATCAATGTAGTCAACTATAATCACCATCAATGTAGTCAACTATAATAGTCACCATCAATGTAGTCAACTATAATCATCATCAATGTAGTCAACTATAATAGTCACCATCAATGTAGTCAACTATAATAGTCACCATCAATGTAGTCAACTATAGTCACCATCAATGTAGTCAACTATAGTCACCATCAATGTAGTCAACTATAGTCACCATCAATTCAAATGGTCACCCCTAGTCAGCCACTGCAGCCAAACCATTGCCCTCTAAGTCTACCGTAACAAGGATGCGACCATGCTGCAGACTTAAATGTACTCTCACGCTGGCATCCACTGTGTATTTGGAAGTGAACTGAATGATTTCATTTGATAAACATTATCAAAATAATCAACAAATTGTAGCTAATTTTACAAATTATGCTATTTATGAAATGATGATGAATCTTGTACCATGAATGATACTTTATTAATGTAGATGGCTTATGCACACTTCATCGACAAAATGGTATTCATGTGCTTTCTGCAGTACCAGCTTCAGTACGCATGGATTTTTTATTCTTGTTGAATGGCATAGTTAGGTTTAGTTGTGAACTGAAAACAGATTTGGTGTAACTTACCTATTTAGATTGTTTTATAAAAAGATTTAGACAACTTTTTTGCATGTCACCTGAGTTGCATAGTTTTATTGGAAAATTTAGTAGCAGACAGACAGACGCACTCGCACGCACACACACACACACACACTCATGTAGTTGACAGATTGGTAACACTATCAACTTGCATGTTTTGTTATTTTTCAGGCAGGGCTGGCTGCCATCGATGTTCCTTTTAACATTTCTCTTATCCAGGATGACCCTCACAAGCTAGGTGATATTCTGGCTCAACAGAAACCCCTCTGGATACCAGGTAACACTTTTATTTACCCAACAGGTAGGTTTTAGACATGTAAGGTTTATTAGGGTAAAAATCCTACAATTTGACTTGAAAATAATTGCTAATATTTAAATTGTACAATATTTCAAAGGTTTACTTCCTTGGTGATGACTTGCGTGCTATTCAAGTACTAACGGTGAATTAACATTTTCTTCAACTGTTGACATACTTAACAAAATTAAATTCGAGTTGTCTGCCATTTTGAGTTCCAAACTGAAGTTTGCTGTATGGAAGTTATTACATCCAAATAAATGAGATTTACAACAAATTGTCAATAGCTGAAGTTTTGTCTACACGAGTAGTTAGGCCATAAAAGCATAGTTGGTTCTGGTCTTCACCCAGACTCGTTATGAGACCTGCAATCACTGATTACAAAAAAAATGTCTGCTGCACCACTTTCGGATGACATTTCCTTGGTTTTTTTTTTGAAAAGCTGCTCAAAGGCACTTTAAAAAGGATAAGTTTGAAATGCCAGGATTTGCAAAGTGATGACTCGGGTGGACCAAACCAATTATCTGTTTCTTTTTGACCTCACCTCCCGCTAGTTGTCTCGAGAAATAGGTAATCAGGCATAAGTGACTGTGGAGGAAGTTAACTGTTGCTCACTGATGCCAGTCTTAACAACTTGCGCCCCCTATGATATAGAGCAAGTTGTTCCAGAACAACTCACCCGAGCTCAAGTGCCCATGTGAACAGAAGTTGTGTCTAGGTGGTGAAATTGTCAGCTATGTGCTGCAGCTTAGTTGGTACGTCACTCACAGCACATCTTTCTTCTTTAATTGCCTTGTCACT
Organism: Phoronis australis; assembly: GCA_002633005.1. NCBI lineage: Eukaryota > Metazoa > Phoronida > Phoronidae > Phoronis > Phoronis australis. The sequence goes on from NMRA01000015.1 coordinate 702,813, forward strand.
TATGGCATGTTTCTTGTATGGAGAAACAGCTCATCAGGGGCAACTTGATGCAAGCCGGGTCATCAGCGGCAACTTGATGCTAGCGGGGTCATCAGGGGCAACTTGATGCAAGCCGGATCATCAGGGGCAACTTGATGCTAGCCGGGTCATCAGGGGCAACTTGATGCAAGCCGGGTCATCAAGGGCAACTTGATGCAAGCCGGGTCATCAGGGGCAACTTGATGCAAGCCGGGTCATCAGGGGCAACTTGATGCAAGCAGGTCATTTGAGCTGGGGGAACTACGTGTCTGGACACCTTAAGTCTTTATATATAAGAAACCAAGACATAGTGTCTTGAGTTTAATCCATCTGAGCTATTTATGATGAGGTATTTGTTGATTTTGCATTACACAATGTAACATTTTTTGGAGGTGTGTTTCTTGGTGTTGTGTTCACACCAAAGTTACTGTGGACTATGGCTACTCATACCTTGTCAGCCCAAGCCATGAAGGTCGCTTTGAAGGTTGCTATTACGGTCGACAAGCTACAAAGAGGCTTGACCATGTTTCTACCATGTGTGACTTTTGAGATATTTGATAAAATGGTTTACCTTACCTTGTGTTATGGAGCCAAAATATGGGTTGTACAAGAATACAACTGGTTATTAAAAGTGCATATTTTGTAAGCGTGTGTTGGGTGTAGCTAATTCATGCTCTAACGATGCTGTACTGAGCGAATGTGGCCGGTTGTCATTATTTACTAAGTACTATGTTGCCGTGATCACGTATTGGTTCAAACTTCTCAAAATGCCTTCTCACCGTAACTCAAGGGCAGCTTACGACAACTTGTATGACTTGGATGATCAAAATGGTCAGCACTCCCAAAATTGGGCCACATCCGTTAGACTTATATTGTCAAATTATGGATTCCAAGAAGTTTGGATAAATCAAGGCGTTGTGTGTGAAAATACTTTTCTGCTAATTTTTAGACAGGGATTAAGGGATTTTTATTGGCAAGGATGGAGACAAAGTGTTGAGAGTAATCCTAAACTGTGTTTTTATAATCAGTTTAAATTGGGAAATTTCAAGTTTGAATACACCCCGTGCACTAATTGTGTCCCTGGAACGTTTTCATTGTTCTAGCCACAGTCTTACGATTGAAGTAGGCAGGCACTTGAATTTGGATAGGGTAAATAGTGTGTCCCTTCTGCCCTAATGTTGTTGGAGAGGAGTACCATTTCCTTCTTAGCTCTGATAAATATTCTGAATTGAGAGAAAATTATATTGAAATGTATCACTGGAATTTTCCATCTGTTTTCAAGTTCAATAGATTAATGTCAACAAGTGGTGATGCTAAATTAGTTAACCTAATTGGTTATGTCAGTATTTTATGCTTTTCGACTGTGTGATAGCTTGCTGCACTCTTAAGTATGTTACATGTTGTTGTGCAGTGGGCCTATGTCCTTTATTACACAAATAAATTGATTGATTGAGACTGTAACATTTTATCGACTCAGTAGGCTTATGGACTCAATAAAACATTACACGAAATATCAATTTGGATGACCCGAGTGAGATCTATGCAATGTCAAACTAGACATGCTCTTCATAGTTGTCTATTATGCAAAAATTTGCAAATATTTTCTTATTTAGTCGAATAATTAGGTGTTAAGAGTTATGACTACACTATTTTGAAATGTTAAATGTTTCTGTATTATGTTACAGGTACTAGTTATGGCTATCATGCGTTAACTTTTGGTTTGTATGTGGATCAACTTATACGTCGCGTTGATCCTCTCCACCGCTCTGCCAAGCAGTTTTTTGCGGATGAAATCGCCTCACCATTCAACGTGGATTTTTTTATTGGAAAACCGTTACAAGAACACTACAGAGCTGCTCGTCAGAGTGACAAATTAGCGGGTCTAGTGCGGACAGTAACTGAGGGTTCTGTATCTCAGCTCCTGTGGAGCCTGTCTTTCTTGGTCCATATGCCTGAACTGCTGACAAAAGCTATGTTCAACCCATCAGGTTTGGAAGTGGTAAGGAAGTCTCATGTGCGTTTAAATATGTTATACAACACACATTTTAATGACTGAAATTTCAGATGCTCAAGCAGATTTAATCAAGGGTGAAGGTTTTTTACAATGTATTTCATTTGGTCAACGTTGTAAAACCTGTTTGTTTTCTGTGTTTGCGTAGAAATGCTGATTACCTTAACGATGTGTCACTCATTGGCTGTTCGAGGACAATATTTGTTTCAAAGCAATAATTTTGGGTATATTTAAGGGCTGTTCCAACAAAATCTGTATGGGAGGGGGGACGGCGTGGTTGTCTTCTGAAGGAGATTTAAATTATGGGTGCAGCTGGTCCTTCTTGAAGGAAGGAAATCATTGAAAGTGGGTGGTGTTTTTTGTCCAGGTGGCTATTTTCAGCCAAACACCAACTTCAATCCCCTTTGAAACAAATTCAAAAACTCATCAAAAATTCTCTTAGCAGACACCCAAAAGCAACGAAACACACCCATGCAATTTGCACACTACGCCCTTACTCAGGTCATGGGCAACTTGATTGTTGGCACATGATGCGCAGCCATATTGAACTGAAAATTACTGCAACACTAAACTTGTGTAAACACATGTAAGAAAATCTGATGAATTTTTTAATAAAAAGTATGAGGAGTCAGATAAACAAGTTCCAATATTCACTTGGTGTGGCTGCCTAAAAGCATTTGTGGAAACAATTTGAAATTCGGAGATCCATGAAATTGAAAAAATCTTTTTGGAATTACACACACCTGGTAGACAGAGACACATGGCGGCTGCGTAAAGTATTGCTTAAAGGTGTCTTTGAAAAGCAAGTTTCATGTAACTGACAAGAGGTGTGATATCACATGGAATTTTTCTGCTCTCACAAAACTTTTGTGGTCGCGTATAGTCAGCATCCCGTCCATCCGTTCATCCACCTGTCGGCCTGTCTGTTGTTATCATTTCTTGTCCATCAATTATCTCAACAACCGCTTGACAGATCATGATGAAATTTGGTGTAGAGGTACTTGGTGGGGATGCGACGAATTTGGTTACCTTGACACCCCACGTTGGCTGCTTTAGTTTTCGACAAGCCATTTCCATTGTGCGTGGATTTTATCAAAAACTACTTGATTGATCATGATGACATTCAATACAAAGGTATATGGTGAAAATGCCCTGTCACCAGTCGATTTTTGGACTGATTCAAGCCAGATTGTTTTCGACTACTCAAGTCATTCATTGTCCGTCAATTATATAGAAACCGCTTAATGGATATTGATGACATTTGGTACAGAGATAGATGGTGGGGGTGTGCCAGTACCAGTCATTTTTTCAGATTAGGCTACTGTAGTACTCTCTGTTGGCCATTTTAGTTTTTGACCAGACAGGTTGATTATCCCAAAAACCACTAGGCACAACAGATGAAATTTGGTACAAAGATATATGGCAAGGATAGATATGCTCACAGCAACTGATTTTTATTTTGATTCGACAACCCTCTTGGTCACTTAAGCTTTCGACTAGACAGCTTAGTTTTTGTCCGTATATCATCTAAGTATGATGTAACAGATCATGACATGTGTCCTAGAGGCAATTTGCATACAATTGTTGCTCCCTCTTGTAGGTATTTTGAAATAATGAGCCCCCGTAGTATCTGCCATTTGCAGTGCACACAAAGGGAGCATACCAACATTCTTGTTCATTAATCGCTATTCACTAGAAAGCATGACTAAGTGAATTTTTATTCCTTGTCTGGGAGGGAGCTGATGTTGTGTCTGCTGAACTGTTTTCGGCTCACGAAACACTGAAGACCAAAAATATCTGAAGAACCTGACATGTGTATTGCCATATATAATTCAAGCATAATTTAAAAATGTGGCTGGTTGAATTATATAGTTCAACCTAATTAAAAAGTATGGGTGGTGGGTTTGAAAAATAAAAGAAAAATATGGGCAGTGGGTAAAAAAATGAAAGTGCCTTCCCCCTCCCATACGTTTTTTTACTGGAACATCCCTTACAGGCTTCATCCTATTTTTCATTCAATTTTTGATCAACATTCAAAATAAAACACTGACTATTAGTGAATTCTTCCAAAGTGTTACTGTTAGTATTTTATTTTGCATTTTGTGACAAGTAATATCAGTGTAGAGATGACAGTGCGGCGTTTGAAGACTTTAAGACCCTAATAATTGCACTTAGTTGTCCTGCCTGAAGTTTAATGAGACAAAACTGTAGTTATTTCATATGTGAAATATGGCGAAGTAGTTCTTCCGTAGTTCACAGATTGATAACACAGATAGTGTGTGACCTTATCATCATGCTTGTATGGTATTTGTTTTTACTGGGATTTTCTGAATGACCCACAAAGCAATTTTGCATTCACAAAAAGGCTCCAGTTGTCTTTTTCTTAAAAAAGGGGCTCCGCATTTTCGGAAACTGGGATTGTGAGGTTAAGTAACAGCAGGCTTAGTGCTGTAAGAGAGGGTAAGTGGACACAATGGTGTTGGCATCAGAGTTAGTGATTAGGTAGACCTGGGCTTGAAATACTAGCCATGTTTCACTTAAGTGATTTCTTTCAAGACGATGGCTGGAAATGCCAGAGACACATTGTCAACTTGTTGTCTCTGCCCTTTGTTGTCTCTGCCCTTTGTTGTCTCTGCCCTTTGTTTAAGATCACTTGTAGACCTAGTTCATGTTGCCTGTTGTAATCAACATTGTTGTTTTATTTTAGAATTCTGTTGAGTCCCACTCATACGGCATCATTTCATCCAATGGCTTTGGAACTGCAGAGGCTGTGGCTAAGGTAAACATTCTGCTCCATTTTGTCCGTGGTCTAAAATTAAGCTAACTCGCTGTGCTCGTCGGCTGTACATCATTCACTTTGCTGGTTCTAAAGGGTCAACCAGCTAAGACATTTGATTGGTCTGTAAACTGGAATTTGTCTTCAAGAACCAAATCAGATGACTTAGCCCGTTGACCCTGCGTAACCGTTGATGTGAGTTAAATGTAGCCATTGACTATAGTGTGACAGAAATGTGTAATTTGATTTGGGTACATTTAAAAATAAGTCATTATCTCCCCTTCGTTGAGTGTTCCTTGGTTGTTGAATTGAAAATATATGTCAGATTTTAAGGGAACATCTACTGAAGGAAAATACTGCAATGATGCACAAAGTGTGTTGAGGTATTTTCGCTACCTTTCAAGTATTGGCAAGGCAATGAGAGTGGTCACTAAAGATGTGAATATCCAACGTGTCATGAACAATGTTAGATGTTGTAATAACCTCTCTACCATGTATGTAAAACCAAGGTTTATGTGATATGTTGTAAAGATGTCTCGCTTCATCTATATTTTGTCAGTGGATGTCTGGGGATGGGTACAAATGACTGATGTATAGTTCACCTCGTCTGGCCACCGCCTTGTTGTCTGGCCACCACCTTGTTATCTGGCTACCGCCTTGTTGTCTGGCCACCACCTGGTTTGGCCACCGCCTTGTTGTCTGGCCACCGCCTGGTTTGGCCACCGCCTTGTTGTCTGGCCACCACCTGGTTTGGCCACCGCCTTGTTGTCTGGTCACCGCCTGGTTTGGCCACCGTCTTGTTGTCTGGTCACCGCCTTGTTTGGCCACCGCCTTGTTGTCTGGCCACCGCCTTGTTGTCTGGCCACTGCATTTTTGCAGCCCACTTAACAAAATATTCATAAGCATATTGTCTTTTTGTCAAACAACATGTAGCAGATGACATGTTAATACTTTTTGTGAGAAAATGGACAGAGTAATCAAACTTTTACTTCAGGCTGCAAAGTTCTTGCTGTACGTGGTAAGAGTTGTGTATAGTGCTGAGGTCTCAGTCTGTTGTCTGTGGTAAGTGTACTATGACCTGTGTCAACCTTAAATGAGGAAGAGGTTGAATTTATGTAATTATGTCTTGTGTACAACATACAGGTTTTTGGTATCCTGGCAGATGGCGGTAAAAGCATCGATGATAAACGGCTGTTGTCAGAAACTGTTGTTGATCGTCTGAATACCATCGAGACCCAACCTGGTACAGACAAGGTGTTGGGTATGAAGGGGTTCTCGTTTGGGCCAGGCACAATGATACTACCTCCACTACTGGGAATGGTGAGATATTATTTATGCTTACTGATTCGTTAATAAGGATTTTGACTGTTTTTAATGACTAAGACCATACGGTTCCAAGGCAAAATGATCAGAAAATGACGTGGAATTTCTCGCATGATCTCCGTGTGCGAGCAGAATTCCCTGTCTTGGTGGTGGAGCGCATGTTGAATTCATTTTCATGGTAGGAAACTTGATTGTCTCTGATTGATGATGACATTACATTCAGTTTGTTTCAGAAAATTAAAATATGTCACCTGCTAACTTTAAACATCTTGAAATACTCATGTGGGCGAAATGTTGGCAGCATTTGAATCAACTAATCATTTCAATTTTTAGGTTCACTTTTTGTAAACTTTGGATAATAAAAATGCAAATACACTCAGAACTGTAATTTATGAACTGTTCCCATCTGGTTTGAGGAAACTTATTCCATGTCGTAAACTTGATGGCAGCCTTTCATACGAAAGCTGACAACTTAGCAAAGATATACGACCATGTGTTCTGACATATTGCGAACACTGGTTTTGGAATTCATGGTTGGACATTTAGTAGTAATTAGGTTCAGTTTGGCTGTAGTGAGAAGAATCCTGGAATTTATTCATTGACAGCCCTATTGATTGACAGTCTTAATGGTTGACTGACATTCCTAATGGTTGACAGGCAAGCAAATGTTTATCATTCCTAATTTTTTTGTTAAAGCACTTGCTGTTTCTGACCAAAGACTATGAATAAAAAAGATAAAAGACAACAGACTGTCTACAATCAATAAAAACTAAATTTCCAAGCATTTTGCTCCTCCATTGATGAAGAGCACAATTATGTTTTTATTAAATGTGTACTGCCCAAATTTGTTGTTGTCTTTTTTTGTTCGTAAAAATTTCCTAACTTGAAAATGTTTTATCACTCAGGCTGTTCCCTTGGCACTTTAGTAATTTGTATGCCACAATAAGAAGATGTAAGGTTTGTTTCAGCATTCACTTCCATTGACTGACTTGTTAGTGAGGGCAGCCTGTCTTGTTCAGTGTGGGGCTCAATGGAATTGAATGTAGAAGCAAGACATGGGCCCTTTGCTGGGGCGTTAATGTCGATTTTCTGTTGTTGCATGCATAATTAATGAGGCCACACTGAAATTTTCTCTCTAAATGTAATTTCTGGAATTTGTACTTTTTAATAAGGTAACTCCAAAAACATTTTATTTGCTTTCCTTTTAAGTTGCCACCACATTTGTTGCCATGGTTTTCATGTTATTAACCTCTAACTGACACTGTTAACTTTTAGAATGAGACTGTGTTCGGTCACTATGGTATGGGATGCCAGGCAGGTTTCGCCGACGTGAAACGCAAAATTGGTTGGGCGTACACAACAAACTACTTGTCAGGGATACTGGACATTCGGCATGAGCAGCGATATGCTGGTCTAGTAAAGGAACTGTATAACAGTGTCAGTGCACTGGATGATGACTGAAACTGACTGGTCTCCTAGCAACCACTCTTACAACTGTATCTCATACACACTGGACTCCTTGTTCTTGAGATTTACTCTTTACAATGATGTCAGAGCTACACGCATGATTTTAAGGTTTTGTAGGATTTTACAGAAATGTCCAAATTTGGCTAACTTTAAAACAACATATTTCAGAAATGGCTGATTCATATGAAACTTCCAGATGCCATGTCTGATACACTGATCTTCAAAACCTTGTTAGGAATAGTTTATAAAATGTTTCACTTTTGCATGGCGGGCTGTAGAAAAATGGCACTTCATGAAAGTACAAAAAGTTTTCATATGCAAAAATGAAATGATAATTCAGAATACTGGAACAGCATCTTTGAGGTTTCATCTTAAACATTTGTTTCAAATGAAATTTGATCATGTTATTGATACCATTGCTTGACTAGGAATTCAATGTACATTAGTTTTTTGCTTAATTTTACTGAAATACATTGTCGCGTGATCCAAGTAATGGCAGGTCAGTATAAAGGAAAAATCAAATTCTGCAGATCATGTTTATATTTATTGTATGCACTTTGTTAACGGCAATAATTATGCACAATCTGTGATTCCCTTTTCCTACAATCATCTCTCCTCTTTTTGGAGGTAGAAAAATACATTATATAATTTATCTATTTATCAAAAGCTAGGTCCACTCAGCTTTTCTATTTTTGCCAGTATTGCAACTCACTATTCAACAATATAACTTAGTTGCAGTTGAAATGGAGAATGAGGAACCAATTCTCTTGTAAATGAATGGTTACTATGGCAGTAGTGGCATGTGTACCATACTGACACGCTGCATTGTGGGTAAATAGCACAGAATCAGAGTGAGGCTGCTTGAATTTCTGAAAGTGGTGTACACAATGTTAAAAAGTATGTAATTATGAAAATGTTAAATTGTGTGTCTTGGTTGGTGGAATAGGCTGTGTAACTGATGTTTTTTAATGTAATCTAGGATTGCTACAGGGTTGCTCCTTGTCACTCATATTATTTTGAATGTTTATGAATGACTTAGAGAGTGGTTTAATAATGTTAATGAAAAAATACAAAAACTGTTTCAAAAGTGTGTCAAAGGCAATATTTGTTCTGAATAATTATACGTTAAAATGTGTGGATGTTCCAGCCTCACTATGGTGGAAATATAAGACCCTAAAATTTTGCCAATTTTATTGCATGGCTCATAAACATAGGACTTTGATGAAGTCAAAGTTATCAAAACAGTTCATAACAAGTTCTGGAAATATCTTGTTGCAAGTTGGTCACACTGCTAGAGGTGAACATAGGAGAGCAACTGCAATCACAGAGTTTCAATGGGCTGTATGAGATGACATAATTCAATAGACCTTGGTGGTGTTAGTTTTGATTGAATATGGCTTTCCAGTGTGTTCCTATGGAGATGGTAACAGATGACAGAAGTTTCAGACCAATCCAACTACTGTTGTGCTCCCTAGTGGCAATTTTATTTTTTTCCGTTTGCCTCTGTAACTCGTGTTTCTTGATGCTTTTTTATGCGCCCACATATTTATATGGGGGTCGCATATTGCTGTCATCTCTGTCTGGGCGTCCGCAGCTGTATCTCCTAAACCCTCACAGGATCTTGATGAGATTTGGCAGATGGCTTCCTATTAAGCTGACGACGAATGACGACATATTTCGAACCTCTCCGACTACGGATATGCCCCCTAGTGGCAATTTTAGTTTTTTACGCTCACCTCTGTGTCATCGGAGGTACTCACTGTATTTTCACAAAATTTGGAATATAGGGATCTATTAATTAGATGACACTATCCTCTTGTTTTTGGATGGATTTGACGTAGTTCGCGCTACTTAGTGGCCGTTTTTACTGTTTTCGGATCTGTTTTTTTGACGTCCACTCCTCTATTAACCAAACCGCTCTTAGGATGATTTTGAAAATTGTCATGTATGTTCCTACTATGAAAAGTATGGCTGACAATGATTTTCTGATGACTTCGACTACTGTGGCGCCTCTTAGTGGCAGTTTTGTTTTTGTTCTTTGCGCCCATGGCTGTATCTCCTAAACCGTTTGCAGGTTCTTTTCTAAATTTAGCAAGTGCATTGATATGATGCTGACAACCGACAAGGATGATGTCTTTAGCACAGATGTTTTCACCAGTGTGCTACCTAGTGGTAATTTTAGTTTTTTACATTGGACATTTTTACTGTTTTTGGCAACCAAACCATTCTAAGGCAGATATTGGAAATTGGCGTATATGGTCTCAGTGTGAAGAGGACAGTTGAAGATGATGACGCCGACTACTGTGGCATCCAACATTTATATGAAATTCCATATCAAATGCACATTTGATATGGAAAAGGGGTGGTTTTGTTTTGTTTTGCGCCCATAGCTGTATCTTCTTAACCCATTGTCGAATCTTTATTAAATTCAGTAAGTGTATTTAATAGGAAGCTAATAATAGATGACAACTTTCAGGCGGACACTGTGCCCCCTAGTGGCAGTTTCATTGTTTCTGTTTTCTTTTGTTTTTTTGAAGTTCTTTGTCAGATTTTTATGAAATTTAGTAAATAGCGTTTTATTGAAGAAGCAATGTCAAGTTCCATTTGCAGTTGGATTGGACGTTTTGCTCCATCTAGTGGTCATTTTTATGATACAAATAAACAACTCTAGAAGCACAGGGTTTGGGGTGCATTTGTGGGTGCATTTCAACCCTTTGCGTTGCTCTTGTCATGAAATTTGGCAAACAAGTCTGTAGTATAAAGACGACTAAACCTGTCCTTAAGTGACCAATTTAATTATTTTTAGACTGTTTTTATTGCCTGTTTTTGTATTTACTAAACCACTTAGAGGATCATTATGAAAATTGGCAGATGTGTTCCTGCTGAGATGAATTTTGAAACGGCTCCTGACCAACTACTGTAATGGCCCCTAGTGACATTTTTTCGCATCTACCGATGTATTTCCAAAACTCTTTGGAAGATGTCTTTGAAATTTCTAATGACATTTTTTTATGTTTGCCTTTGTTCTGTGAGGGATTTTCGTGTAATGTGGCGACTAGTTTTGAGAGATAACGACACCTTCCCATTTTTGAACGGGTTCAATGTACTTTCTGCCATCTAGTGGCTATTTTTATGATACAGAAGCACAGTAGAAGCATGCTGATTGTGGTGAAATGGTGGGAGCATTTTAATGCTGGGGTTGCTCTTGTTGACATTTTAACAATCTGTTATTAACTAAGCCACATGACCATGTTTTTAGTAAAATTTAGCAAACCGTACATTGAGGGCAAAGCTATGACCATATCAATAACACCTTCAAATTTCATTTGATATCAAAAACACTGTTCAAAGCTTGGAATTTTCCTTTTTTAAGAGGAATTTCCTCTTTTTTCGTTTCAATTCTGTCGTTTTCATTTCTTATTTGATTTCCAGTTTCCTCTATTTTCGTCTGCTTTTTATCATTACTTTGACTTTGTTTATGTAAAAGAGTTAATTTCAGTTAAATTTTACTTCACAAAAAATATTGCTATCACACCAGCCTATTTTTGTGGATCGATACATCGTCTGGTAAAATTTCCGCTTTTTGTCGCTGTTCATTCCAAGCCCTGCTTCGTGTTGAGAAAACGATGAACTTCATTCGGTCCGCCGTGACACCGCGTGGAACATGAGCGCTAGTTTGCCTTATAAAGAAACGAAGCAAAATATTCCAGGATTCGAAGCAATGGTTTTCATAGGTGGCGCTTCATGGTCTTCAACAAAATTTTTAAAAATCGAAATTTGTTTCAAAGAAGTAGTTTCTGGTGATAAGAACCGACAACTTATGGGTGGAGACTATGATCAGGATAGTTACTTAATGAGAAGTCCGTCGTCAATGAACTGTCAGCCGGTCGCTACAAGTCCTGGAACGCCCTGGAATCTGATTTCAGGACAAGTGGAGATCAATTTGTTATGGTACTTAGTCTTTATGACTCGAGTATATTTTTGTCAGAAGGTGGAGTCATGACATTTTTTGGTTTGTACACGTTTGTTGTCATCATTATTAAGTTCTGTCATTGTATTTGTTTTTGTTGAAATTGATATAAAGAGGTGAAAATAAATGATTTATCGTTTGCATTTGCTGTTTAGAAATACTACACTTGCTGCTGAGGCGGTCGCATGTTGGCAGTTTTTAGCAAAATATGTATTTACGATTTTAATTACAAAATTTATCGCTACAGTTATTAAACCTCTGACAAGAAAAAACGGGGCAGCTGGAAACGTTGCGGTTGGGATTAGCGCATCGGTTTGGGTCGGTTTCAAAAATGTACGGAGGGATCTTTACAATCCTAGCAACGATGACTTGATCAAACATGGGCCTCTGCTACCTGCCTGCTCGCCCATTTTTGACGTAGAAACTTAGTTTTGACAACTATTAATCAGTACTTGTACGTTTGTGTTGTGATAGTTTGTAAGAAAGAGCACTGTGATAAATTTTTGTGTTAATATTGTACAGAATGACGGTAGGGGGCATTATGTAATATTTCACATGTTATCTGAATATTTAAAGTCGCAAATACACAAACGGAAACAAACTGTAATCGTTCTGCAAACTTCCATTATATTACGCTTTGTGCAACCTATCTATGTGACGAGATTAAAGCAACGAATTACTCTAGGCCTTCGCCAGTGTTATCTCTGTTCCTTATTTTACTCTGAAGGAAATCGTAATTCCGGGTACAGTCTACACATTCAGTCACAAGGGTTTCGGCACGGGCTTTCCATAGACAGCCGTTGCTCTAAGTTGAAGGTGGACGTTTTCGCACACAAACTTGCGCAGTTGCATACTGTATTCAGTGCGTGAATCAAAGGTTCACGACAGAGGAACAATTGTGAGTAATTTGTCCTAACATTTACAAATTTATCATAGGTACGTTGGTATTTTTGAAAGACTTGTTTTTCTTCCAAAAGGAATGTTACCTGTTCGTTTTAGCTATTTTACTAAATATATAAAAGACGCATTTAATCTAGTTATAGAAAGTAAAATCGTGGATTTGCATAAATTTACATAAGGCCATGATGAAATTGATAGTACTTACAATTTCTCGAACCGGGAGTTTGTCGCAGACATAGTGTAGGTTGTGCTCTCCAGTCCATGCGCGCACCCGAGGGGGAGGTCTCAGAGAAGCAAAAAGTCCGAGAAAACGAGACGAATGTCCACAGGCATTCGGCGCGACTGCACAATTAATACGTTGCCTGAACGTAGTAGGCATACCCCGCTTTTTTAGTCTCCGTTTTTCAGTAAAAGGTACACATACTGAAAAATTCGAGCCCCCCCCCTATGTTTTGGTCACACACAGTGTTTGTACGACTTGCTCTTTGACACAGTCCTACACAATTCTGGTTTGGTGATTACTTTTGCTAATTTCTTTAAACGTGATCAACTAAAATCCTCAAATAGCTTTCAAAGTTAATGAAACATGCCAAATTGTTTTAAAAAACACTTTCAAAGCTTCAAAAAGGTAACTTTCCTTGTTAGGTACAAAAATCGTTGGTTGTCGCGCTAATTTTTTGGTTGTGCTTCACGTTTCAAGCTAACACCCGAACTTGAAAACTACCGCATAAATAAACAATTCGTTCCTACACTTACAAGCATGACTTACGAACCCGATAACCTTAATTCGTCGTCTTATAAGCATGGGTCAGCGACTGCCAAACGCTGCGCCTCAGATTAAAAAAGAAGAAAAAAATCACGGAACGGTCATAGGAGTTAGTGAGCTGTGTTTGTGAGTCCGTGGAACACGATCATGGGAGTTAGTGAGTACGAGTTTTTGGGTGTGCAAGTCGTCTTTTAGGAGTCCAGTAGCGTGCTTGGCGGTCGGTTAACCAAGTTTGTGCGTCTGAAAACTTGGTTTACCAGTGAGCTGCGTTTATAACTAAAGGAATTGCGTTTGTGGGTGGAGCAGGCGTGTTTAACAGGCAGCTTGGGGTTAGAGGCCTTCTCGGATTAGTTACGTTTTTGTAAAAATTTACGGGAATGTTCAGCTTTGGCATGAATTTTTGGTCTTTCGAATTCTGTTGATGCTGAAAAACACCTTCTATTTGGTTTTCAAAAATAGTAAAAAAAATTGTAGGACATAAAAAGTGTTAAAAATAGTTTTCATAGTTACAATTATTGTATTGGTGACGCTCACTTAGTCATTATTATTGTATTAGTGACGATCACTTAGTTATCATTATTGTATTGATGACGCTCACTTAGTTACTATTATTGTATTGGTGACGCTCATTTGCCACTTAAATAACACTTATGTTAATCACTATCCCATTACTTTATATTTTAAAGTTAATAAATTCATACATATAATTCAGGCTTATAAAGGTATGACCGGAGAGAAACTGTTACTTCCAATACCCCACAGTGTCATATTAACACTCATTTAGCTTAGCGTGGGAAAGATCGGACCGCCTTTAATTCCGTTATATGGTTTCAAATTGTTCTGTCAAAAATTAAGGTACACCTTGTTTGATTTTGCATTGGGGCTAATCTCTAATTCTTTGACCATTATGATCACCAGAATACTCTGTATCAGGTGTACACACCAGACTGACATATATACGATGTCGTGATAACTCTTGCTATCAAAAGATCTTTCAAATGCCATAAATTTTACTTCAAGATCTTTCAAAAACAGCACACAAGTGCCTACGACGCCTCAGTCTACGCGAACACTTGTTTCCTACGAACGTCCTTACTCTGCTAGTTCTACAGGTAGATTTAACACAGGATTTATGGTTACGCTATTTCTTCAGAGATAATTACCGGCAGTACACAACTTCTAGTTCTTTGAACGTTAAATTTGATTCAGCTTATAAACTTAACCTGTTCGATTTTGCATTAAGGAAATTAATATTTTGTTTCCTTGTCTACGCTGTAATATTGTAGGCCTGTTATCGAAGTTGTGCACAGAAAGTAGGCCTACAAGGAAATATAGTTGTTACGACGTAAAATGTCAACAACTGTTGCATAATCAACTAGTGACCCTGTTACAAATTTAGGTTAAATTTGTTCAAGATAGAAATGAAAATGATAGTCCCATATCAGAACAAGTTCCCTTGTCGGTGGGCATGCGTCAGGTAGCATCAAACAAGCAGTATAAATTTCATATCTGCACCTTAAACTCCACACACGCACCGGAAATACGCCACACCTGGTGAACAAACCCCCATACCCGGGTACAGCCAGATTCATAGCTCGAATCCATGGTCCGGCCATGGAGTTTCATTCTCATGGTGACAGTAGGAAGTAGGCCTATCCTTTAATCGGCGCGTGTTTGTGTCGAGGTTAGCATGAATGAGGGCGCGGGTATGGTATTTGCAATGCGAGTTTGGTGTTTGTTGGTTTGGAATTAGGGTTTAGGGGTTCGATGCTGGAATTTAGAGGCCCGGCCATGGAATTGTTTCCACCTCACCAGAATAATTTTCATTCATTTCTTTCAGATCTATCAAAGTCCTAAATACTGGAACAGTCACCGACATGTCCGCAAGCCCACATTCTGAAACAGCAGAAGATTTGGATAGAAGGATAAAAAAGAAGTGCACGATATCTGAGCTCAAGGCTCGTGAAAAAAACAAACTTCTCGATCAGAGACTCCACAACAACACGGAAAGCGATTTGGAAAAGGAATGTCATGGGAATCTGATGTACAACAGCAGACGTCGGTTTTCTTTAAGAAGACGTCTGCTATCGTTTCAGGAAGAAGCTCAGCAACCGAAGTTAAAGTCTTTGGAGAAGAACGGTGAACTGAAGGGACAGCCGCTGGCTGAATATGTCAAGCTTAATCATATGAATACGAGAGTGCGCAGGAAGCACACGTCAAGTTTAGGGTCTCTTTCTGTTCTGCGGCCGTCTGCTAGTTTACCACAAGACTTGCATATGATCACATCTGCCTCAAAAGAGACGACTCTAAATTTGGCAAGATGCTCCGGAAAAAAGAAAAGAGCAAAGCCGTCTAATAAGCTGACGAGCCCCAACGACAAAACTAGGGACAAAAAGACGTTCGATTTTGAAGACATCGACAGAGCACTATCAGTGTCGTTAGAAGATTTGAGAGACAGCGTGTCGTCAGGAGAATCTGCAAATACTTCGCCTGCAAATACCAGAAGGAACGTGAATGTATACAGTCCGTCATGGGTGGAAAATAAGGATCAAATGAAAGGCAATGACAGTTATGACAAACATGAAATTGACAAATCAGAAACAAACTTTTTGGAAGTGCCTCCGTTTACGGAGAAGTCCAACTGTTTGTTGGATAGGAAAAAGTCTTTCGATGCTATGCTCGATAGAGCACGCGAAAAGCTGACGGAGTATCGGACTGGCCAGCGCCCAAAATAAGGCAACTAATTTCTGATTATGTTCTCTCCTTATAATATATTCGGTGATAAATGCGTTTAATTTCAACAAAGTGGAAAAATATTTAGGTCTGGTGCGAGGTCTCATTACAAAGCATCCCGCTGCATACTAGTAAAGCTACATTTCGCCCTGCTTGGCTAGCTATTAAACGAAAATCGAATTAGATTATTTACTGTCATGAAACTGGCTTTTACATTCCTTGCCGTGATGTGATTCTATTTCCGTTTTCCAACTCAAATCACAGGTAATGCGTAACGCGTCATTTTAGAATTCGCTATTTTAAGGTTGGTCTACCCCAATAAAATCCAAAGTCATCTCTTGTCTTACTGATGATCTCGATGATCTTGTTGGCATCGGAAATAGAATCCTATCACGGTAAGGAATATTATGAGACTGATTTCATGTGCGTAAAAAACTAATTCACTTTTCATCTTTAGCGGAAACAGGGCGAAATACAGATTTAAAAAGTTCAATACCTCTACGAGTCGACGGCCAACTTGAGCCCGCTTGTGCCCGGGTATTGGGAATCTAAAGAATCCAGTTTTCTACAAAGTCGACTTCATTTCTATAAATTTTGATTTGAGATTGTGGCGCGGGGTTATAACATAATTGACCGCAGTATCCTTTCTTAATTTGTATCTGTTTTGGAAAATATGAGTTACACAGTTTCTATTTTAAGTATAACCTGCGTAATCTGCTTATCACAACGAGATGAAATGGTCGCAGTTGTGTTAGCTTGTCACGTGCACTCGGTGAATTGGTGGCAATAAATTACAGGAATAGGACGTTTTTGTGCATAACCCGACGTTTAATATATTTCCTATTTTATATTGTTGGCAAACACTCACTGATGTGTTTTAGTACTCTTTTACTTGCTTATGCCCGGTCTGTTTGATGATGGAATTCACATTGTGCCAAAGACGGAAGGCTTGAGACATCGAGTAACCTGGTTTACACATTGCCTTTAGATAATGAGTTATAATAAAATGTCGTCTGCCAGACATGTCACTATAATAAAAACAATGAATGGTGAATTTTTGTTTGTTTTTTTCTGGAAATGAGTCATACGTCACAAAATTATATGTTGATTATGCAACATATTTTATAACGACTGAACATCACGAATAAGTCGAGTGATTCTTCTGATTTCCATTGTCAGACCAATCTTACGGGGTTTTTCGGTGGATTTTTCTGCCGATTCATATATCAACTGTCAATACAAACGCAACACTCCTTGAAGAAATCTTGACCTATATTTCTACCTTTATTGATATATGTATGAACGTAACGCAAACGGATGTTTACCTGCTAGTGCATTCATTGGCGGGTAAGAAAGGACACCGACTAGAGGAGCTAGGATGTTGAATCTCGGTAGTAATGAGACCATCCTCGAATAGATTTTTTTAGAAAAAAGACATTTTATGGCCTTTTGGTAATAATTAGCAGGCATGAGCTATGACGTAAATTCAGCGTTATGACCTGGTCAAAAGGGGGCGCTTGTCTTACCCCCGTAAGTGGTTTATATCACTCTTTCCAAATTGTATGTTTGTTGACAACTATGCTAATATATTGATAAAAGCAATATACGTTTCGGGCTCGCAGTGTTTCTATTGGTTTACCATATCAGAAATATCGCTTATGACTCTTAACGTCAACATGACAACGACCTAGTCTTTTTTCGAAAAAAACATATTTTATGTAATAGTATTTTTTAAATTGCAGGTGGTCTGATACACGCGCAGGCCTCGCATGTGGGCCCATTGCACTGATCACCTGGAAATATTTTATGCTTTATTAATATATGGTTAAAACCGAGCTGAGGAGCTAGAAACCTGGATCAAGATTTTAGCAGTGTGACCTAGTGGAACTCGAACCCACGAAATAGTAATTTTTACTCTATTACTTAGCATTCTTATATCTGTCTCAAATAATTGTCACCAGGAACGTCACTTTCTGAGAGATGATTTCGTAGTCGACAAGAAAACACACACTGAATTTCAGTTTACGAAATATTCATATTTCAGTGATGCCTTCCAATCTATTCTATGCTCTAGGGTGAAAATAAGGAAACATCTTCGAGTAATCGCGTGTCGGGAAAAATGATAAAAATAGCAATGCCTGTCCATTAGGTTTCATGAACAGACGTTGCAATATGTCAAGACATCATACTGAATAAACTGGAACTCAATGACATTTTATCTTTTTGAGCTACCTGGACGCTACAAACTGCCTTGCTGGTGTTTGTACCCGCCGAGCTGATTTGGTGCACAAGACCAAGGTTGACCGTTCAATTATCACTTACGCGAAGACTTTTTGAGGAAAAAAGCTAAGGAGTTTCTTTGGAATGAAGACTCGTTTAAAAACGAGTTCTGGAATTTAAAATTATCTTAAATTGTCGGTTTCGTAACTGCGCCAATAGAAAGCTTGGCGTAACTATAATATCTTTGCCAGCAGCGAATGTGACATAAAGTGAGGCTTATCCTTGCTGTCCGTAAGCCAACCAACATCGTCTGCGGCAATGACCGTAAATAAACTTCCATCTTGTGAACTATAGGTGGCGTCATCAGCTTATCTCCGTGGCTTACTCTGGTACCCGTGGTACTTCTGCGGCGGGTACCAGCAAACTAGTCCGCCGCTTTGACGCTTTTTATACAGCAAACTGCTTACTGACTAAATTGCACTTTCTTGTGCTTGCAGAGTATTTAATTGAATTAGTTTTTGCACTCATGAAATAGGGATCACTGAGTCATTATACTTCACTGTTGATTACCTGTGTAGTATTCGATCACCTGTATTCGTTACGACTCACACCGGAAGTATACAAGATCAGTAAAGTTGACCTGAAAGGTAGGTTACGACTGTAATTATTCCGCAGTTTTACCCATTAAATCGTTGTCGTAAAGATTTCTGGATGAATGAGAGACTTGCACACCAATTTAACACCCGAGGGTCTTGTTTATACGTACTTGAAGACATTACGAATCACTTTTTGATCCAAGAACCTTAGTTTTGGTTTGATATCGCTGTCCGATTTCTTTGCCTTGTCATAGATGCACCGTGTCGCCTGTCGGTGATATAGAACATTGTCTATTGTCTTTGCGGCGACGATGATCTACCTGCACTTTGAGAAACTTTTCTGGAGAGTTAGTTTTGCACTTTTCAGTGTTGCTGTAATATGACAGTGTGGTAAGTACTGTAGCCACAGGCATGCCAACGTCCTTATTTTGTTTAGATGATTACATGATACTTAAAGTGATAAAAGCCACAAGTGCTAAAGTTAAACCTGAATTTACCGCTGTTGTAAATTTCATATTGTACCTTTTTAGCAATGAAAAGTTTTCATACAGGTTATTGTTGGTTTTCCTGTTTTAACCCTTTTCAAAATTTGAGGACTTTGTGATGAACAATTCCTTCGTATGTATCTTTCTCAACCTGTTTCATATAGTGTTTGTAAATAATCTTCCTCTGGGATCATTTCTCTGTTTATTGTATATGTAAATATATGTAAATATATGTAGGAGCACTTGTGGTAATGTTTGTTTGGCTACCTCATGCCCTGTAAACTAAATGTTTTGCTTACTTATTTACTTGCTAGAAATTTCTTTGAGTCTAAGATAGTTGTTTTAACTTAATCATTATCATTGTGTTGTCATTATCATTGTGCTGTCATTATCATTGTGTTGTCATTGTCATTGTGTTGTCATTATCATTGTGTTGTCATTATCATTGTGTTGTCATTATCATTGTGTTGTCATTGTCATTGTGTTGTCATTGTCATTGTGTTGTCATTGTCATTGTGTTGTCATCATCATTGTGTTGTCATCATCATTGGGTTGTCATTATCATTGTGTTGTCATTATCTTTGTGCTGTCATTATCATTGTGTTATCATTATCATTGTGCTGTTCTTTATTTTACATTTGAAGAGTTGCCCTGTAGATTCTATTTGGGCTTAATGTTATTTTAATTTTACACAGTTCTATACATTTGACTATTGGTTTTGCAAGGACTTGCCCATCTATTATAACAAGGTATACATCTCTTGAAATTATTTTTTTATGGAAGGAATAACTGAGATGAAGTTGCGTCATTACTGTTTTTGTGAAATAAGTAAGCAAATATCTAGTTTTTGTTTTTTATCATGTCAAATTGTAACGCAAATTTCATACTGATTAATGTCTTGTTTGTTGAGTTATTCATGAATCCAACACATTTACTAGTGTTCAGTCGGCTTTTTAATACTTTTTGAGTAAAATCATTCTCGTTTGCCAAAACTTTTTTGCTGCCCGCAACTACTTAGGTGACTCACTGACATTTAACCTGGTACCATTTGGCAGCTTTGAGCTGTCAGTATCATGCTATGAACTCAAGCCAGACATTTTGATAACGCTGGAAAAATATCACCAGTATTAGCCTACATAACTTGAGTAAATAGAAAATTGATCAAGGTTACTGTCCTGCATGCAATTGATACGGAGTACAAGGAGATCAGATGAGTTGGGAGTGGATGCTTTTTTAACTCGGAGCTTGCAACGTTTTGTAGATTGGTTTCAACTGGGGACAAACTGAGGATATGTACATATTGGGCTTGATGAAGTGAGGAGAGTTTGAGTGTGATGTGTGTACTCAATGCTGTATTTGCTGTGTTGACAGTATGGATAAATTAGAAGGTAAGTTTACATAGATTCTTTCTTGTAAACTTTGTGACAAATGATCTAGTCCTTGATCTCAGTTTCTTACGTAGAATCATCGTTTTTGCGAAACTGACTGGATTCTGGTGAATAACAAAATGGATCATTGAATCTTTAAAAAAAAATTGTTTTGTGTCTTTGCAAGCGTTGGTAATTTAGTAAACTTGACTGACAAAGTCTGGCATGTCTGTTTATCAAAGTTAACTTGTCACCAGGATTCCATTTAGTGTTTCCATTTTTATTCTTTTTCATTAACTTTGCTTGCTGACTGCATCAATGGCTCTTGGTTTTCTTATCATATCAATTGAAGATTACCAAGAATATGTGCAGGACTGGTATTTCCGTGTTGTGTCTTGTCACCTGCAATTTTAAGGTATAATTGTTTTCTAGACTGGATTGCTCAATTGGTACAAAGTACTCATGACCCAGTTACAATTCTTGTTGAAAGTTTTTAATCACATTATTGACCACATTGTTGACACTGAGACATTTATCTTGTTTGCTTACAAGTGATATTGTCTGTAAAAGGTTGTGTAATTGTTGTAAAATTGATACTGTTTTTCTGATGACCATGGACACAGTTTAGAATACAATGTTCTCCACAATCCCGTCACAGTAACGAATTCGTATTTTTCTATGAGGAAGTTGTCACACCTGCGCAAAGTGTGAAAAATAATTCAACTAGTTAACTCATTGAAAGTGAGTCCTTTTTTCAGCAAAACTTGAGTTTTTAGATGCTTGTAAGTTACAGTTCATTGCACTGATCCAATCCTTACCTTCACAGTGTGGTCATGGGCATTCCAACATGTTCATGAATTGTGTTATACTCACGTAGTTTTAATTGTCTACCGTGAAGAATGATGAATATGGTAATAGTAAAAAATAAGAACCTGATTTAAAAAAAACCTATTGAGAGTAAATGAAGTGAAGCGAATGTTACCATTTGTAAAATGTTTTGAAAACCAATTTAAACACAATTAAACATTTTAAACGATGCTAATATGAGTGATATAATTGACAACTAGTTGGACAACACAAAACTGAGACACATTGTTTCACTATATGTGCACAAAAGGCTTGAAAATGACATATGAGAAGGCTTGGTATTGTAAGGTGTTAACTTACTTAATCACCTGATCAACATGTGTTACAAATTCTCAGGTCTTCTCCTTGAGCCTCACTGTATAGTTGTGTGAGGTCTGTCCAGGGCAATACCACAAACCATTAGCTGCCATTGTAAACACCAGCCAAAACATTCCCCACCATGGAATTACATAATTTGCTTCCCTCATGTTTTCATAACTGATCCATTATGTGGCATGCAACAAACACTATTCACTACTGTTCATGGATCAGCCATCCATCATGGAGATCCTTAGATAGATATGGACCTATGGAATGATTGACAGGTAGTTAGTTTATTCAATGGTTACATAACAGATAAACACAATAAGCTTTGTTTGTGTGAAATTCATAAATTTAACATCAAGGAATACAAGGTTGCATTTAATGTTTTGATCAATGACTTGCATGAGAACCATCTTCTTATGACTACAGTGCTAACATCTGGTGGAGTCTTCACCTGTTCCCACACAATATAGGGAAAAGTGAAATTGAGGTTGTCAAATTTCTCAAAATAAAGACGAATGGACTTTTTAGTCTTTCTTAGCTTGGTTTGCACTGTGTAGATGTCACTAAACAACATTTGGTATTGTTTCCTTTATGAGCTGTCATGCAGCTTTTGAAAATTAAAAAAATGTAATTTTGGTAGTTGTTTGAACTGTAAATATTGCTGTTACAAAAGTGCCACGTGTGTGCGTGCGTGTGCATGCGTGCGTGTGTGCGTGCGTGTGCTGAACAAAAAAGAAAGAATGCATCAAGAACAGTGCAATGTCAGGATCGGGCAATGGCTGTTTTCCAATGCATTGGGGACATGGTGAAATACGCATTGGCACTAGATGGCGATGGAGTAGATGTTGGACATCTGTCTGCAGTCTTGAATGAATTAAAGTGTACACAACATGACTCTAGTACCTCAAAATAAATTTTATTATTATATCTTACTTGATTTCAGTGCCTTTAGTGCACAGCTCATAAAGAAACACGCAAAAATTGAAAAAAATAATAATTATGTACAACGTCATGGGTTGAACCCAAGTCGTTCGCCATACCGTTCGGATCAGAGACAAAGTGTATAGAGTGAAGAGAATGCAAAGTACATTTAGCGTCGAGAAGGTTCGTAGAGGGATCAAAAGATGTATTTCCGGAGGCTGCAGCAACAGCAGCCTGGCGGAAAACGTCTCGGTGTTCCGAAGGACACCAAAGTTGCGCAGAAGTGGCATGACTTCGTGCGCCGAACAAGAGTGTGGGACGTCATCGTGGACCAAGCGATTCGGTCCGGGGCCACTCTGTGTTCTGCCCACTTTGAGGACTCGTGTTTCGACTCCAGTCACAGGAGACGATGAAGGCCTGGTTCAATAAAGGACAATATTTATCATTCAGAAACATCAGCTCTTAATTCAGGATCGTCTGTTGGATGACTGGGTTGACTCGCCGAGCCCGAGGCCGCTTCTCTCGCGGGAGGATCCAGTTCATAAGGCTCAAAGTAGAAAAGTACGCAGCCGGAAGCACATTAAACTTGTTCTCGCTTTCGTGCAACCCCATTTCCTCATCCTGGCCACCATTCTCATACGTTTCTTCATAGTATTCGTTCAATTCTTGCTCATAATCGTCGTCACTTTCAAATTCCCTGGTCTCCGCCATTGTTCAATGCTAGTCACTGATCTCTTGTGTTCAACCCATGACGTCACATGGCGGGAAATGTGAAAATTGGCAAAATTGAAAGAAAAATCAAAATTTTGAGCTAATTACACAAAATAAACATAGGTTTAGCTAAATTTTACGTCATACATTTAGTCTGTGGCCACCGGTAATTCAAAATGCGCAAAAATCCATGGTGTGTACTGTTTAAATAAATGGGATATTTCCATAGTTTTTGTAATCAAGTTTTTGTCAGCATTATGCCATCAAATTGTTAGTGCTGTGTAATAGATTAGTCACATACAAGTGTACAGCGTTGCAAGCGAAAGATGATTTTGTGCTGTCACATGGCTAAAGAGTTGTATTTAGAGTATTTCCTGCTCAAGTGACCCCTCAAGCCTGCTTAGTGTTGAAAACTGTCATGTAGGTATGTCTTGAGTTTCATTACTGATAGCTCAGTAGTAGTCGCTTAGAAGGGCAAAGGGATTTGGCATTTTTAGAACCAGTTTTCCCCACAAAGTAATGGACATCAAACTGGTTCTCAAAATTCAAGACCCATGTAGTCCCTATAGCTACTGGAGGGTCACTTAGAGGGACTGTCACTGTATTTTGATTGTATGGTATTACATTATCCAGTGCCTTGTATAGGTATAAGTGCTGGGTGTCTTGTATTGTGAGGCCAACAGCTTTAGGTTCAGTTAACAGTTCATGCAGTGGTTTTTGTGGTCTAGCCTCTATTGTGGATGTATTGATATTGCTATTGTCCTGTGAATGTAGGTGCAGTTTAGAATTCTCATTGAGGACATGTTTCAGCTAATGCCACTTTGAAAGGTGATTTATTAAAGGTGTACTTTGCCGGATATGGCTAAAAGTCTAATCATGTCCTTTGCTCCCATCAAATCTGTAATGAGTAATCCATTCCCTTACTAACAAGAACATCAAAACCATTATTGGCTCGACAAAATGTTTCAGTTTGAGAGGTTGTTGGGTTAGCCAACCTTATCACAGGTGAAGTTGAATGTGGCGTATGAATACATTTCCTGGGATTCGAGTTGGTTATGGAAAAGGAATCCTAGCATGGTGAAGAATATTATGAGACTGGTGTTACGATAGTTACAGGCCTCGTTAGATTTTCATTTAAGCTAGTTAAGCAGTGCAGAGTGCAACTTTAACCAAGCACACATTAAACCTCTCCATGGTAATGAATGATCTCATGCCTACTAAATGTACCATCCAGGGTATTGACAAGACAAGAGACTGAGCATTGAAAGCCATCAACTTTATCTACTCAAGTACAAGTTAATCTGGCGGCTTTATGTTCTTTAGGTTTTGGTTGCCTGTATGTAAGAAGTCACCCTTTAAAGTTTTTCGTTTGAAAAGGCGTTTTTTGTTCACCACATGATAAAATCTGGGGCTTATTTTATCAAAGGTCGCAAGTCCAGTCTTAGCCGAGGCAATTGTTATTTGGATTTTAGTTTACTCGCAGTCCATTAACTTGGCTGGTGAAGGCAGTCACTTAGCCTGAATATGAGAAATTATCAACTTTTATGTTACAACTTTTTGGTCTTATAAAAAACGCAGCATCGTGTTTGCAGTCTACATTCAGTGCATGTGCCTATATGTGAACATTTGTGTGAAATCATTTATAGGGACACACCCCATTTATTTTTTGAAAAGTTTTAAACTCTCAGTTTTGTTTTCCCGTTGAAAAAATGTTGGCATTTTCTCCGGTTTTATTGGGAGGGTTAATTAAATGGTAAAATATTTCTTTTAATTTCTTTCCAAATTTTGTATACTATTCAAACCGAGATCTATCAATAATGTTTGTTCAGCATAACAAAAACAGTTTCAGATGTGTTTCTCCCTGTTTAGCTGGCTAAAAAAATCCAAACTAAATCCGGCCTTTTGTTCTCTTTGTCGAAATCGGACACAGTCTTCAGATGTGCTATGAGATCAAGACTGAAATAAGCTGGCTTGCATTAAATTCAGTTATAAAGCATCTTTATCCCTTTGCAATTGAAATCCCAAATAAATATCAGATTTGTTGTTTCAAAACATTTTGTTTACCTGATTTCTCGACAAGCAAAGATTTCATGGTTTTACTGACATCTAGATAACATTTAACACTGCCAGAAAAAGCGTAAGAATTCACTTGTATCTCAAATTCCATACGTTTGTTGGCGTCAGTAAACTGACTGACATGAAAGTCTCACCTGCTTATAGTTGTTTGATTGTGATCTTGACAGGTGTGAATGTTGGGGTTAACAACTGTGTTTCTCATCATGGCACAGCTCTCTGACATAGATTATTTGTTTACTTCCAAGGTATGAAAACTTCAAAAATAGTTATGAAT
This sequence comes from Phoronis australis, assembly GCA_002633005.1. NCBI lineage: Eukaryota > Metazoa > Phoronida > Phoronidae > Phoronis > Phoronis australis. The sequence continues at coordinate 728,600 of NMRA01000015.1, forward strand.
GCAAACTCAATGAGTTTAATTACACTCAAAGCACAGGCTACCCATTATGGCTCTAAACATCATTGTGCTGCGGTTATGATAAACGTTTTTCACTTAAGTACAAAAGTAAGTGAGCATTAAGTTGCCCAGTTTTCTTTCTACGTCAGTTTGCTTCAGTGTTCTTTAGACATGCCTTCCGTAGACATTACAGTTTCTTGTATGACCACGCTAGCGTTACTGAGTTGAAATCTATAGTTACTGTTTTGTAGGTATTTGGCTCAATGCACAATTATTTGTCAGTAAGGTCCTTCATTACCTTAAAAATGACATTTTGGCTATCTCTTGAGTGCACATCACACTGATTGTCCAAAACAACTAAATCTTCCACAAATGGAGGTCATCTTATGAAATTATCTGAGTCCAATTTATGAAAACTGCCATCAGTTGCCATCACTCAACAGGTATTAAAACAAGGTCAGTTATATAATTCCATCATTTTCTTGCTTGGCTCCCCTCCTATTCTGCTGTAGGTCAGAGCCTTAATTTCAACTTGTGTTTCCAGGGATTTGAGGTCAGCTGAGTGTTTGATGCTGGTAGCGTTTTTTATAGTAGAGGAGATCTTTTGTAGTTCCTCACCTCAGCATGTTCTATTGTGACTAATACTGTAAGGCAAAGTAGTCTTGATGATAGTGTAGTCTATTGATTTTGACCCATGCGATACAATAGGAAAGCCAAGACTGCTGAATGGCTTATTGGACTATTGAAAAATGGCTGTAGACACCAACTTGTACCACTGTAAGTTACACAGTCTGAATCCTTACAGCTGACTGCCACATTAGCAACCTTAGTGTTAACAACTGCACACTTGGGCTGCTGCCCACAAAAGCCCTTACATTAAGGAAATATATAATCAGGGGGTGGGGTTTAAACTGAGCATGGGCATAACTGCATTTCTTCATTTTTAGCGGGCTAAAAATTGAAAATCGAATTTTGGTTTTCATTCTCATAAAATCAGTTTCCTAATATTCCTTACCATGATAGGATTCTATTTCCATTACCAATAAGAATATCCAAACCGTCACCGACTCAAGAAAGTACTTAGAGTTTGTTGGGGTTAGCCGACCCTAAAATTGTGAACTTGAAAGGGGTGCATGTATGCATTGCGTGTGACTTGAATTTGTAATGTAAATGGAATCCTAGCGCAGTAAGGAGTGTTATTCCGATTTATTAGAGTAAAAGGTCCAACTTGATTTTTGTTGTTTATCCAGCCATACAGAGTGAAATATTGCTTTGAAATGAAAAGGAGGGTCTGGGCGCTGAATGTTCCATCAGAGTAATGCCCAGAGAGCTTAACATAGATTGAACTTCATGTACAAGAGCCAAGTAAAACATCAGACATTATAGTAAACATTACACTGTACATAATGAGCTGGCCGTGATGACATTATAGTAAACATTACACATACACAAGGAGCTGGTCGTGCAGACATTATAGTAAACATTATACATACATGATGAGCTGGCCATGCAGACATTATAGTAAACATTACACTTTAATAATGAGGTGGTTGTGCAGACATAGTAGTAAACATTACACATAATAATGAGGTGGCTGTGCAGACATTTTAGTAAACATTACACATACATAATGAGCTGGCCGTGCAGACATAGTAAACATTACACATACATTATGAGCTGGCCATGCAGACATTATAGTAAACATTACACATACATGATGAGCTAGCCGTGCAGACATTATAGTAAACATTACACATACATAATGAGCTGGCTGTGCAGACATTATAGTAAACATTACACATAGATAATGAGCTGGCCGTGCAGACATTATAGTAAACATTACACATACATAATGAGCTGGCCGTGCAGACATTATAGTAAACATTACACATACACAATGAGCTGGCCGTGCAGACATTATAGTAAACATTACACATAGATAATGAGCTGGCCGTGCAGACATAGTAAACGTTATACATACATAATGAGCTGGCCGTGCAGACATTATAGTAAACATTACACATACACAATGAGCTGGCCCTGCAGACATTATAGTAAACATTATACATAATGAGCTGGCCGTGCAGACATAGTAAACATTATACGTACACAATGAGCTGGCCGTGCAGACATTATAGTAAACATTACAGGTACATAATGAGCTGGCTGTGCGCTGCCCACGCTGTCATATTTTTACACACAAGTATGATAAAATGAGATAAATTTATAAAGCTCATAGAATTCTATAATGTTAGAATGCTTGAGAGCCAAAAGAAACATTTCATTTCTGCTTCATTATTGTTTATAAAGAGTATGAGTATTTTCCCACCTAAATAACGTAAGGTTGCATTTAAATTGATGACTAATCTAAGGTAAGCTTTTTGCATACTTTTTAAGAGCTTAACTTGCGATCAGACGGGCCGTGTACAGGCTGTTCCAAGGAAGTGATCAGATAGGCGTATATGAACTGTTCCATCCTCGTGTACATTGGGCATGGGCGGTAAACTGAGCAGGAACTCTTAAAAGTGGAAATTTGGAAATTTCGGGTTTGGCCGTTAAATGAGCATGGGTGTTAACGTGGGTGTGGTGGGTGAATGCATGTTTCATTAAATATACATGTTGCTATGTACCTGTTGCTATGTACCCGTGGTTGAGACACATTGGACTTTTATATTGAAGGTTTGGCATAGGCAAATTGCTGATGAAACACCACAGTAGAAGCAAGTTGTGTATTCTTGTCACGTTTTGTGTTTTGAAACTGGTGATTGCTAGATATGTGATTTTTTGTGTAGTGAATAGTTTTTTTGTTTGTGTAATAATTGCCAGTTACAAGTAAGAATTCTGTGCCAAGTTTGTGAAGAAAAGAATGAATGACTGGTTTACAAATATTGTGACTGTGCTGAAAGTTATTCATTCACTGTCCTCTTTCATGTTTGGCGTGGAACACCAAAGATTTGAACCATATCAATGGCATGCAGACAAGCAACAGCTCTGAACACATATTTCTACTTTATTGGGGGATTGCTTTAATTGCCTTTATAAATAACCTTGATTGCTGGTATCAACCAAGTGACGGAACATTCTGTTGTTTTTACCCCAGCCGAGTCCGCATTTATGATTTTACCATCCTTCTTGAGAAGGTCGAGGCAATGTAATTTGTGTACTAAAAACGATAACTGTAATTCTTGTAATATTTCTGATAAGATTTCGATGACTTTGGAAAGCTCTACATTCCTTCTCAATGCTACAGGAGGTGGCACTAAATAACATTTGGCTATTCTGATTTGTTGTGAAGTATCTTTCACACATTCTGATTGGTTGATGGTGGGTAGTAAACTGCTCCACCTGTTGAGAAAGTTCATTACGGCCTGCGGCTGCTGCAATTACAGGAAAACACTAAATCAATGCATTCCACATTCAGTTCAAGTTCATGTTTTGTGACATATCCAAATAAAACTGCAAACGGATTTGCTGTACCTATTTGGCTCATTTCTTGTCCACATGTTTACGACCAACATCCAAACTTAGGCATGTGTACTGACGCACACACTGATGCCAATCGTGGAGTTCTGTATCGGCTATTATCCTTTCACTAGGGCCACTCTTCTCCAGAGGTGGCGCTCAGTGACGGGTACACACATCAAACCGCTCTTCATATTTAGCTCACAATATGGCGAATGTGTAAAATTTAAGTTTGTCAAATTTCTCAACAAAAATTAAGGTTGAGAAAAACTTTACTTGATCATGGGTACGTTTTAACTGATTTGAAAAGTCAATGAAATGTAATTTTGGTAAATTTTGCATATTTTATGTAGCCAAATTTTGAAAATGGAAAATTGCAATTTTCAAAAATTGAAGAGAAATTACCTTGGTGAACTTGAGTGATTTATTTTCATGTGATTGGCTGGTGACATTTGTCCCATCCCCCATGGGAGAAGGACTTATCTTCGATTACTCTAGCTGTTGTATTTGGTTGAAACATCAAAATACTAATTCAGTGCCAAACTTGTCTGAATATACTATGTTTGAAAACAACGGGACTTGAGGGTTGTTTTTTCTATTTTTTCTAGTTGCCTTGGGTGATAAAATTGCCTTGTGACTTGTTTTGACACAGTTATAAAAACAAAGTCAGAAAAACTTGTTTTCAAAGTTAGCATGGTTTGGACTGAACATCTGTCATAAAACAAAACTTTGGTAAAACGTTGAGCAAAGAAAAATTGTTATTTTAACAATTTCTATTGTGCTAAATTGAAGATGATTGTGGTACCCATTGCAGTTTAACATTTGATTCTTGGTGTTGATTTTATTTTTAAAACCTATATTATGTATTTTTGTGTTGGACAAAATTTGTATTCTTTTTGGACACTGCGGTTCTCATTGTCTTGTAAAATACTTAGCAATACATGACCAAGCTATGAAGTGCCAAAGGGTTCCTTGAGTACTTTTTTGCATGTTGAAATGTGCTTAATAAACGCTAAGTTTTGCTTAATCTACGTGTAGTTTTGCTTACTTAACGCGTAGTTTTGCTTAATCAACGCCTAGTTTTGCTTAATCAATGCATGGTTTTGTTTAATCAACACGTAGTTTTGCTTAATCAACGCGTTGAATTAATTTTTAAACGATCATAGTTCTGCTCTTATTCAACAAACACTTTTGCTTAATCAACGCATAGTAACGTGGTGAATTAATTATTTGTTATGTCCAATCAAAGACAAGTTTACATTCAGTACGCGACAACGCTATCATTTACGTGGTCACTTGGCAAGAATCTGCAACATTCTTCAAAAGCTGCCTTGAACCCATGTTGAAAGTCTTCCGCTATTTTGAAATTTGAGAGCACAGGCGTGATTGGCCTTCATAAAATGATTAAAAGTAGGCATTGAATAAGCAATAGTGCGCATTAAGTAAAGCTTTGCATTGATTAAGCGAAAGTGCGTGTTGAGTAAGAGAACAAGTATTGTTTTTGAACTATTTCAGCCCGTTGATTTTAGCAAAACTAGGCGTTGATTAAGCAAAGCTACGCGTTGATTAAGCAAAACTGCGCATTAAGCACATTTCAACGCGCAGGAAGGCACTCGTTTAATAACTCTTTGGGGCTTCATACCAAACAGGCTTCCCTGTGTGTTGATCTGGTGGAGCATTGAACTATGGAGCAATTCAATGAAGTTGATATGTACTCGGACTGTCTCATTTTTATACCATGGCAGCAAAATGTGCGACAGCTAGAACCACTGCATTACAGGCGAAAACGTTGCGTATTTTCATGTCCAATATGGATTCAAATCGCGACCTGACTTCGGTCGCAGACCGATGCTTTCCATGTAGAAGTGAAAGTCGGTGTTAATTCTAACCAATGGCAAGAATCCAATGTCTGAGGAATCGGTGATTTACAAATTAAAGTACAATAGGTTTTGCTGTTTTATTGATTTGAGAGATTTATATTCATGTGATTGGTTGCGAGCTTGAAATCGAACTTGTAAATAGTTTTCTCATTTTCCATTCCACTTTGATGTTAAGTCCAGATTAGTGTCCATGATGAATTACATAGATGAGTGTCTGCGTGATCCATGCTCTCGCGTGATGTCTCAGAGATTCGAGCTGAAATCTAGAGATACCTGAGCACGAAATAATTGACATTTTCTTGAGTTTTGGTCAACTGTTTCCTGTACACAAAATGTACCATTCACAAACTGGCTTAACATATTGCATTTTTCTCTAGCACTTTCACTAGCAGCAAAAACGCCAGTCATGCGAAACATTGCAAGGGTCACTTTTTCTGGCAATTTGCTGGTGGTTTGAGTTACCCCAAAACTGCTGGTGATTTTGCAAACACTTTAGTCAGACAGGCTGCTAATACACCTGCACACACCAGTACAGGTCTTTGTTTATTGTAATCATCACAGTAAGGAAACATGCTTTGACATCAATTTAAAAGTTATTTGAGTGGTGAAGAAACAAACAAACTATTGACTAAAATAACTACAAAACACTGGTTAAAATGATATCAACTTTTACCAGTGGGGGAAAACTGAGCACTTTCACCACTCATATGAACTGAGTGTAAGAAGTCTAAAAAGTCTATCCTTCCTTTTATACACTGACTACTGTTAACCTGAGCCTTCAGTTGTATTTAGTCTGCTAATTAAGACTTTTATCAAGTGTGTCAGATGAGCCAATAGCCTGAGAGTCCCCATGAGCATCAGAAACAAAATAATAGTATATCTTTCAACATAGAGGCTAGACACTAAGCCAAAACTTGCCAAATGTGACCTGGTGAAAGTCCCAGGTCGCCATGTGGGAAATGAGGTCGCCAAAACATTAGGAAGCCCCTTACTGGGGGTTGTGAAAGTACTGGCCTCTGCAAATTATGCATTGTTGGAAAGAGACAAAAATGAAATAAACGAAATAATTGAAGTGAAATAAAACGGCATACTTGGAAAATGTCTAGCGGTGTACCTGACATTGCTCAGTCGTTTTTTTTCTTTAGTAGAACAGAATTTAATATTTGCCATAGCAACCAATTTCCATCTCTAGAACACTTTGGGCATTTTCACCTCCTCAGTGTGTGGCAACTTCATGGCAACCTGGAATTGTCACAGAATGTTTGTAGATTACGGTTATGCAGCACCCTCGAATAATTCAAAAATTAGCAAATTTCAGAACAACAGCTCTACATATTACAATTCATTTCATTTAATGAAGCTTAAGTCTTGTCAAGAATTTAAAATTGATTCACTGAAGCCAAAGTCACTTTTGTTAGGCTTGAGTGTTTTATGCCTGTTCATTAGAATGCACAGCTGCTATTCCTGAGCAGATTAGTCTGGCTGTGGTATTTTTAAAACCCAATTTTCTTGTCTTGTTGATAAAAGTTGATTTCTTTCGAAGTTGCTAATTGAAAATTGCACTGCAAGAAATTTGTTTGCTTATTTTGGAAAAGATAGGTTTTTGAGTTTGTTGATCTGTTAAGTTGTTGGCAGCGATTAGGGTTCAAGACTCTGGTTTGGTGATATGAGCCGCAAGTTGTTCAGTTGACCTGCATTGATGTACAGTATTTAGTTGAATAGTGCTTTGTATAATTGATGTGCTGACATGGATGTGCCAACAAGATGTAATAGGATCCTTCTCTTTGACAGTTCATTATCACCATCTTTGACTGATTTATAGTTGATGAGATGTAATTAAAACTATCAAAGTGGACACAGATCACAAGTTAAACAGCTGACAAAAACCCCATGCTTCAGTGGTGATATAGCAGGTTAAAGCATAGTTTTATGTGTTTCAACCTCTACTGATTGACTCTCTCGTGAACTACAGTATAACTCAAGTTACAGAAAAAAATATCCTGCATAAATGTGTGGATATTACCCAGTTAAACAGAATTTTAAAGCCAATCGAGACGTGGGTTTTGTTTTCATAACTTAATTTTCAGTAAGACTGAACTATTAATTGACAGTGTTCATTGTACTGCCAGTGTTTATTGCACTGAACACAGGACGCTTGAAGATCTCGGGTTGGCTGGAAGTTAATTTACGTTCTCTAATGAAAGATGGTGTGATAATGAAGCCCAAAAGCCCTCTACTTTTTGTCTATAAATCGAATATAAGCTTCACATTTATCTTGCTATAATATGTCATTAAAAGATCTGTCACTTAGCATTATATCTTGTTGCTGGTGACAGGCTATATGTCTGTTAATGTTCCATTTACCATCAACAGTTTCCTGGATTACTTATATTGGCACATTAATTTTACTATGTTATCGCCAGGAAATCCTGTGCGGTTAACTGGAAAAATCATCCATCCAGTTTTACAGTGTTCATGACATGCTTAACTTATGTGGTTCACATGACTTTAACTCATGGATTGTGTTATTACTACTATTAAGCTTGGGGAGGGGGGAAGTTAACATAAGAATGAAGTAGTTTATTAAACCCAAATTGTCACCTATGAACTTCATTCCAACCTTATGCACTATGAAATGTTAGAAGTGTTAACTTGTTTTTGTGATTCAATTTTTTTGACCATCACCAAATTAAATGAAAAAAATGGACATTCTCCATTATATGTCCAAAAGTAATAGTCATCTTACCTAAATAACACTCAATATACCTTTAATCCCAGCATAGCTATTTTTAGATATAGCAACTGTCCATTGAAATAATGCTTTAGTTGCACTGGATGCCTATTTTTTATCCTCACTTTGCTTTACAATTTGCATACGAAGTGGGTGGGTATTTGAAAATCTTTTCCATTCGTATACCGTGTACTCTTGAAGGGTTGTTAGTTGGAATGGCTCTTACAAAAGAACCAACATCCTGAAAAATTTTGTCTGCGTCAACTGTGTCCATCTTGTTGGACTAATTTCGAGTTGAGTAAAAATTGCATTAATTTGTACTTTCAGGACAGCTCTGTGTTGAAGGTTTTCTCTGATTGAGTTATTTGGCATGGCATGACTTGCATGTTGTACCAGGTACTTTTCAGTAACCGCCAGTGCAATGTTGTCCTTTAATGTTTCATTCAATTGTGGTTGTTTTACTAATTGTGAATGGCTGTAGCTGAGAAGTGGAGAATTCTATTGATTTTTCTCACAATAACTTTTCATGAGAGTACATGGTGTGAAAGCTGTTGAACACATGTTGAGGAATGGTTAGATCTGATAGACTCAAGTTGACAGTTCATTTAATGCCAATGATACATATCTAATCTAAAGTCAACCACATACTGGTACTAAATATTTCTTATTGAAAATGTACCAGGTGAAATATTGGTGCTAAATGTTGATACCCTAGGGAGGTTCATGTTAGGATGAATATCACTGCTGTCACAGATGGTATTATTAAACACTACTTATTAGCCTGAATATTTTTTTCTCTAGGATTTTGGTGACTGTCCTTTTTTACCAAAACAGTGTCATTATATTTTTTTGAAGTCTTTATGTAAGACTTAATGGAGGTGTAATAATATTAGTAATAATAATAATAATAATAATAATAATAATAATAATAATAAGTGGAATCGTGAAAAGCTTGATTAATTATTCAAATACACTGCATAACTGTCGTGAAATATATTCACCAGATTATTGTATCATCGTGTGTCATTTCATTCTTAACGATATGCAGCTCTAGTTAGGAAGGCAATAATTGTGTCCGTGTTTTTTGCAAGAGATTACTAAGTACGCTCACAGCAACAATGAATAATTAATGAACTTATCTGCAGTCAGCCTGTTCTTATGAGTCTTTTTGCGGAAAATTTCATTGAATACTATATGTGTGCAAAATTACTGCAATCCACCAAATTTTGTGTCGATTAATTGCAGATATCTAGATTATACTGCGATAGATTATTACATATACCTGTTTATTAATTACACAAACCAGAGTTTAAGAGGCATATGGCGCAGTTGAGTGGATGGTGCATATCGCACTGTTGAGTGGATGGTGCATATGGAATGAGCCTCATTTCTTAATTATGGTATGGAAGAGCACTACTGAGCTTTGATTAGATCACAAGGGTAAGAGTGAAAGTGTAGAATGTGACAAGAGTTGTCTTGAATGCTTGGCGATTACAGAAATTTTGCCGCAACAGAATTAGGCATTTTTTGCAAAGCACTAGCTCAATTGAACACAACTAGTGTTTCTGGCTACACATGGCATGGTTTTAGCTTTTACTGTATTGAGTGAATTTCAACATAAATCTGTTACTACCTGTCACAAAGTGTGCTTGTCTTCACTTCATATCACCACAAGTGGTTGTGTTCTGAATGTCTGGTCAGTTAAGTAGATCTAGTTTCAATTGGCTTCAAATTTTCCAGTTTAAACAAACATAAGACACAGGTATTTAGCACATGTCTTGTATTAGCATTGACAGTAGTGTGTGGAATATCTATGAGGAGTTGATAGATAAATAGAATTGGATGCAATTTTTGTGATTCTGGCTATTAAGTGAGTATTATTTACTCGATTAGTTATCAGTCAACATCTGTTTTGAATTTGTAGCAGCAATATTAGTTATGATAAAATTTTCAAAACATATTAAGGTGGCAGTTTTAGTTTGAGTGTACAGGTCTTTCAAATGTTCTGCAGCAGTTTAAGATTGAAGCAACTGCACTCAGGGTTTGAGACAGATCTCAAGAGTCAAGACTGCATTTTGTACAGCATATTTCTTCCGAGATTACACAAGACCATGCAAAATCACAGGAGTGAAACGCGAGTATTTTGTGAGTGAGTTCAGAACCGTGCTGTTTACACTAGCAAAGTTACAAAATGTCCGCCTCTGAAATGATTGGTCAGTGGTGCTAGAATGTTGTATTATGGGATAAAGTTATTCAAGTGAGGATTTCTGGGTAAAAGTGTCTTGCTGTATGCTTCAATCTGAACATTTCAATGCTTTGTTAGTTTTGTCGAAAGAATTGTTAGATCTTGAGTAAATTATCATAATGTATGCATGCCTTTTGAGTGCATGGTTGTCATATAGCAAAAGGTACTTTACATGAAATTCATTGTACGTGTGTTGTATCATTGATAGAAAAGGTATCTGAGACTCAAAAAGACATATTTTTTTTACTACACAGAAAATGTCTGTTTCAAAGGGTGCGTTCAATTGTTGAGATATTTTCAGCTGACTACTTCTCAACGTTTTTTGTTCATATTGATTGATTAGTAAGTTCCACAGTTAGAAATCAGAGGTGTAAAAAGCGTGCTGAGTGGTTCTGTTGTACTAACTATTATAATAAATGTAATTTGATATTCATCCTTCATACTTTAATACTTAGATTAGACATATATGTGTAACACAAGATGGTAATTGGAGGTTATCCTATGGTCATCACAAATGGTACCACATTATTGGGAAATTAACGACGTACCTTTGGTCAATCTTTGGGTGGCCTTCCTCGATCAAAATCAGGATTTTGAAAAAGTTTTTGAAGTCTAAATGCTGTAAGTCTGACAGAGCATAGATTGCATATTCTAACATCTCAATGGTTGCACCGCATTACACTTTTCATAAATTACAAGCTTCAGATTTGGCATTAAGCCGAGCCTTGGCGTTTAAAAGTGAAAAGTTTGAAATTTTGCTTGTGTTCATCGGAACATGGGGTCACCAATGGTATTATAGAACATTGTGCCAATGTTATTGGGCATTAAGTTGCACTGAGGTTTGTTTATTTCAAAATAAAAACAAATAAGATGATGTAATCTCAGGGTAGGGCACAAGTCTGCTGTTCAAACATTTCTAGGATTGAGTTTCAATGTCAGGGGGAGTCGATTTCTCTGGCGTCGCTATAGAGCTGGCACATTAGGGTTATGACTCCCTCCCCCTCATTGCAAAAAGGCCAAACCCCAGTCGAAAATCTTAGATTCCAATTTTCTGTTCATTGCAAAGTGCCCCTCAGATTGCCACTAATCGTTTTAGCCCCTGCCACTCCCAGGACCTCAGAGCTGTTTCCTTCCACTTCCTGGTCCCTGGTCTGTTGAGCACTGCTTCACTTTGTTTTCTTATCTGTATCTCCTAATATTTATTTCTTATTTTTTGTACATTTTACTTATTGATTTTTCATTTGTTTATTTGTGCGAGAAGCGCCTTCTTAATAGGGGTCTTCTAATTTAATTTGCATTTTGATAAACATTGTTTTTATAGCTTAGTATACATGTTACAGTCTCTCTCTCTCTGACCCCTCTTTAATCCCCTCCTCCTCGCCCTCTCCCCCACACTCCCCGGTTGCCAACAATTTCGCTATTGTCCCCCTGTTGCGTATTTCTGGTTATGCCAATGGTAGAATTGATGAGGATTCATAAGGGAGTTTAGAGCATGTCATACGTGATATGACTTTAATAGGACAGAGAGGTCACGTGATATGACTTTTAATAGGACAAAGAGAGGTCACGGCTTCCTTCTCTCCCAGATAAGCACAGTCATTCTAGGTCACCCTGGCTCCCTTGGGTCGGAATACAGTCACCCTGGCTCCCCTGGGTCAGAATACAACGCTTATAGTAGTTACTGCACCCTGGCTCCCTTGGGTCGGAATACAATACTTGTACTGGTTACTGGTACTGGTCACCCTGGCTCCCTTGGGTCGGAATACAATACTTGTACTGGTTACTTGTATTGGTCACCTTGGGTCCCTTGGGTCCGAATACAATACTCGTAGTGGTTACTGGCTTTGTAGCTTACTTTAAAGCTTACATGAGTGGCAAAAATGCTAGTTGTTTTGCAGTAGTCAAAGCCGTTCATGTAGAGGTCGTTTTTGGCAGCATTTAGTTTGTTTCCTCACCACCCTAATCGCTTTTAAATAAAGCAAAAAATATGTCAAAACATATTCACCCTTATTAATAAATTGATTAACACAAAGATATACAACGACATCTTTCCCCCCTGAGACACTTGTGTGACCTATTTGAATCAATAGATCTGTCTATAAAAGTGCCTGCAAAAGTGCCAGTAGTTTTAGGTGACTCATAGCATCATCACAAAAGACTTGCAAACGTTCAGGTCATTTGTGTTTTCACTACTAGCAAGACTAAAGGCTTTGTAGGACCTTATCAACATGTCTGTGCATTTAGATAAATAGATTTCAACTCAGCAAAGTAAATATTTTCTGGAAATACAAACCCTGTAAAATTCGAGTTTTTATGTACCTGTTTATTATAAATTGGTTGGCATGACCATGTCATTTTATTGAAATTAAGCAAAAAAGAAAGGGACTTGGATAGCAAAATAATGTTATCAGTTACTTGATCATATTTTATTTGATAGAATATTCACGGAGATTTATTAAAAAATGCTTCTAAAATATCATTTTTTATTTGTTTTATGCAACTTTTCATAAAAATGATTAAAGTCCTATTTTTGATTGCCTCTCCTGCAGAACATTTTAAAAACAATTTCTAACAGTGTTTTTGAGAACAGTGCATCCAACTTAATATGTTAAAGTTTTATAGGAATCCCATCAGCTCTCTTCATATGTGCCTAATGTTCCAATTTGGTCATTTTTATAGGGTTCTACCTAACCTTAATTAGTGAAAACGCTAGTTTTACACAGTTTCTGATGGGGTATGACTGTCTTGTGGCCTGTTTTTTCAATACCAGCCAACCTTCAGTTGTTGCAAGCACAGAAATTGACAAGTCAGATAACAGGTCCCAGGCAAGTGAATGAGTCATTAATGAAGATGGGAATTGCTTTTTGTAGTCTCCCTTAAGCAAATAACATTTATTTTTTATGAGCATGCAACCAAAGATTTCTGATGAGCTTTGTGATGGTATATCCAGGGTATGGCAAGTCTTCAACTACGGTATTTAGCACTCAATATTGTGGACAAGTGAAATCTTATTTTTTCACCGAAAAGAAAATTAAGGAAATTGCAGTCTATTATTTGCGTGGATTGAACAGTCTAGATGTCATAAAACAACATTTGGTCCAGTTTCTATTATTTAGAGCTAGGTACGGTGTTTCTCCACTTTTCACACAAAAATAATTGTCAAGTGGGTCATTTCTTCATTTTCAAAGCCTTACTACCTTTTGACAATTGATGAGAGTTTCAGGTGTTTTATGACGTCTACACACTACAATATATAAGCTTGTTATTGAATAAATGTTCTTGATCTACATTTGTGGAGAAATTTAACAAAGTAGAAGCTGACTTGTCGGCCATGTTCATTCTACATAATTATGTGGAACAATTACTGGAATCAGCATTTAAAAAATTAAGAAAAATGTACAATTTTGGCAATTATTTTTGTGCAAATAAGTGGAGATTTATCATATTCAAATACCCAAGGACTTAAAGTACTCAAGGATTGTTGATTTGTTGAGCGTGTGACTCTTCTATAAATGTTGATAGTATTGTCTCATGCTTTACTAGTTAGAGTTCGTTGGAGTTCATACCCTATTTGTTGCTACACTGAGAGGAAATCTAGTCAGATTAATGGACAAGATAATCGCCAGTTATTTGAATTATCTGGTGTCTGTAGCCATTTCTAATGGTTTGTGGCATCAGTTTAGATTGGGAATGCGTCATGAATTGTAGTCAATCTTTCTTGTTTCAAAGCAATAATTTTGTGGTGAAATATCATTTTTGGTAATTTGATGTTTTATAGTAACTTCTGACAATGATTAGCACGAGGTGAAGTTTGTAATGTCATCTCAGTAATAACTATAGACTGACTTACAGATGTATTCAAAAGAGGGCTATCAGTTGCAAGTTAATTTTAAGATTTCTTAATTACTTCATAACTCAGAGGCAATTTTGTTGTAGGGAATAATTATCATTTAAAAGTGATTTTTTGTTATCCCTGCCAGTTGTAACTAAATTTATTGCCTTGAATTTGACAATGTTGCTCAGTGGTGTTGAACTAATTTCTCTAGCAACATGTTTGCTTTGGCTTAAAACCTCGATACAGCACCAGTGAAGTGTAATTCAAATGCATGACTTGTCTTGTCTGTTGGACTGGTTTGTGCTTTATGTTCCATTGATTTCTTGACAAGCAGAGTTTCTGCTGGTTTGGTATTCAGTGTTGTACTTTGGGAAGCATATATTGTTGTCAAGCAACTCAGTAGTACCATCACGTAGTTGGCTTTCTTGCTCTGCCCTCTTTAGTGTATGATCAGAACTGAAAAGCATTGGTGACTGATGATGAGTGAATGTATGACATAATCTGATCAATTTCAGGACACAATATGTCCAACATAGTGATGCACAGTGTCCAACTAATGCTTTGCCGTAATCAAGTTCTGTTCATATATGTAGGTACAACTGCATATTGGTTGTCATAAGAAATGTTGAAAACTTACCTATACAGCACTCAGTTTCTGCTAAAGTGTTAACCCAGTCTAACAAGGGAACTATTGATTTAGTTCAGTTACAACTTGTTCCTTACCACAGTTGAGAAGTGATGTTTGGGTTTGTAAACACTTGACAGTTGGCTGCAGTTTACTTGGATAATATTACCTGGCTATGCACCTGGTCTGAAATCCTCCTCCTCCTGTGCAACTGTTGTGGGAGCACTCTGATTTACACAAATGCTGTCTTTGGAAGAATTTGAAGTTCTGAATTACCCTAGTGGTTACCTGATTTGGAAAAATACAAGACCTAAAAGTGATATGGCGGTGCATTTCAGTTCTTTTTTGTGGGTCCTACTATTACTCATAGAATTCCAGCACATACTGGCAGAGCAACTGATCTAAGGATTTTATCAAAACAGTATTCAACACTACATTATTATCAGCACTTTTGTGATAGTAAATGATACCGAAGACAATGTTCCCAGTCTTATTCTGTTAGGAGACAAAACAAAGCTTAAAATAAAACTTATCGCTCGATTTTTTTGCTGTAAAATTTACCCTTATGTACTTGTTGTCTTTCAGTTTGAATCAAACATCTCTTCTGGGCCCGGTCTCTAATCTTTGTACTCGAAACGAACTCGAAACTATTTTTGGCAATTTCTATGCTCCTTTTGTGCGAACTTAAGATAATTGGTTATTAGACTGTGCTCGAATACATTATAGTTTATGCATAGGAGTTTCTAGTTCAAGTTTGCCCTTGAAGACCCTTATATTCGTGCTACAAACTCGAGTAAAAACTTTTCTTGAGTTCGCCCAAAAGTAGAGTAGAAAATGCCAAACCTAATTTCGAGTTCCATTTCGAGTAAAAAGATTGGAGACCGGGCCCTGGTTTAATACAGCATAGGTTACACCACACCATTTTATAATAAATAACATAGGTGACCATTGTGCCTGATCCCGTTTTAAGGCTTGTAATTTTTTTGAATTGATGTCCGTTTTCCCACCCTAGTTCTGCCGTGGACACTGTGTTACCCACAGGAAGTGTCATTCTATTTCATGTGTTTATTGTTTTCATTCAGGACTTGAGTCTGTCAGTCTCTGTTATCCTAGGCTAAGTGTGCATAAAAACTGCAAATAGTTTTGAAATAGCATACCCTCACACTACTTGTGACTGACAGGTTGAATTGACAGTCTCCTATAATTTTACTGACGCATCATGGGTCACGAGTTCCCAGTCTTCAGTTGATTTACGTCTTTTTTATGAGTGCTATTTGATAAAATCTCACCAAGTATTTGCCAAAATGACTATTTTCCACTTTTCATTCCTTGGCATTGTTGTGAATCAGCTGTAGTATAGAACTTGACCATGGTGCTTTAATATTTAAAAAGAATTAGGTCTTTAGTACCTTGTGCTTTGTTAGTAAAGGAGGCTAGAAGCTAGCCTGAACCTCCACAAAGAGCTGTAGGGATTAACTGCTTTTTTCTAAGTTGTCAGACCTGTCTTAGCTGTGTCAGCTGTCCAGGCTACCAGTCTTGATGGACATTATGTCACCACTGAATGAGGCCACTGTTTATTTTGATGACCACTGAGTGTCCTCACTAGTTGAGTCATTCACCCCCACATTGAGCTTTTGACAGTTGGTTACATCTGTACACAGTATGTGAGCAGTATATATTCCATGATGTAGCTGTTATTGAGTCAGAGCAGATACCAGGCGTGGGTTCAGTAGACGCTAGGACCTACGCTAGGACCTAGCTAAAATCTAGTCAAGGTCACGTGTTCTTATTTAAAATGCACGGCAATATCTCACGTAATCTCGCGATGTCTTGCCTTTTAGCGAGGTCTTAGCGTTACTGAACGGGTGGCTGGATAATCTCAGCTGGTTGCCTCCCCGTGTATACATTGCCCACATATAAAGACCTACCTTCAGCTCTGTACATTGGTAATGTAAATGCATGAACATTCTGCTATGACTCAGGTAGCCGATAGTTCATCTACTCCAGGTAACTTTCACTGGAGGCAACCAGTGGAGCTCACAGCTCTATCTGGGTAGAGTTCAGTAGCAGTCGCGCGACTAGAAAAATCTAGCCAAAATCACGTGTTCTCATCACGTGTTTTCATTTAAAATATTTGGCAATATCTCACGTAATCTCACAGTCTTGCTTTTCAGCTAAGGTCGTAGTGTAGGTCCTAGCGTTTCTCAATTCTTTCCTGGACTGAGCCATAAGTGCCGATTTCATTAGGAGTTAACTGTGGAACAAGTCACTCAGTCTTGGAACTAATTGTGACTAGATTTAGTTGACTCTAGACTCAGGTATGACAACTTACCCCACCTTATTCTGATAAAGGTAGCTTGTTCTGGGGTAACGTTGCCTTACTCAAATAAAATTTAGTGTGGGACAAGGTAGGATTATGGTTATTGGCTGTACACTTCTTCAGTTACAAACACATGAATGTCTACTCCTATATGCACCATGTTGAGAGATGTAGGATACAGTGTAGACTCTCAGATGAACAGAGTCAAATTGTTCTTATCTTTGGTGACTGATAGTGTGGAGATGAGTAAAGTCACATGTTGGTGCAATGTAAACAGCTGGTCCTTGACAAAGGTGGAGTTATTAAACAAATCTTTTGATTGAATAATTAGCAGGGGATGGTAATTGTGTCGTGGTTAAAAATACAATGTCTCACTGGTTGGCTGAACATTGAAAAAGGTTCATCTTACTCTGAAGATTCTGTGTATCATTCATTTGATCTTATTGATGCCCCCAGGGGACTTAATTATATCCTTGGAAGACAACTAACGTCTGTATAAGTCATGCTGGTTTGCAGTTAACATTGTAATATGCTTGTTTCTTGAAATTAGAAAAAAATCGGGTCAGTCGTGAAATCAACAAATGGGACATTATAAGTGGTGCACCATTAAAATTTTTGTCCAAGTAAGAAAGTCTGTTTCAGTCAGTTATGATTTTCTTTTGATAGAATTTGAAAACAACTTGAACATTTTCACAAGAATTTATTTAAAACCCCCATTCAAGCTTCAGTTGGTCTTTTGACAAATATCATTTTCAGATGTTCTCTTTGTCTGAAGAACCATCTTTTAAATCTAGTTGTTTAAGGTCTGCTAAAACATCCACAAAATCTAATTCCTAACATTAACACTTCCCCCTAGTTAAAGAAGAATGATCATCCTTCACTTGCCACATGTGATGTTCAATGCATGCAGTTACTCTAGCCACCCACTTAGAATGGTTCATTGAACGGCCAATATTTGTGGTCCTTGATTGGCCAGAACCAACAGCTGCGCCACCCTCTGTTCAGCTTCTCAACTTGACACATGTCCTCGTCTGTCAGCTCGAAATCCATGACATTAATATTCTCTTCAATTCTTGATGGCGTCACACTTTTCGGAATGACACTAGTGCCTCGCTGAATGTTCCAGCGAAGGACAACTTGTGCTATGCTCCTGCCATGTTTTACTGCAATGTCTTTCAAACTCAGTTCTGTGAACAGTGATGGGTCGTCTGGTTTTCTTACCGGGTGATCGGTCGATGCCAACGGACCATAACCAGTGAAGACTATGCCTTTATCCTTGCAGAAGGCAACTAGCTCCGTCTGTATGAGGTACGGGCTGCATTCAGCCTGTAAAACCGCTGGCTTCACTTCACTGTTGTCCCACACATCTTGAATCTGCTTGCTATTGAAGTTGGACAGACCTATAGTGTTCACCAAACCTTCCTTGAGACACGTCTCCATTGCTTTCCACGTAAGCAAGTAAGAATCATCCACTGTGAGAATCTTACCATCCGCATCTTTGGGGACTATTGCCTCTCCTCGTTGGAATGCGACTGGCCAATGCATAAGGTATAGGTCGAGGTAATCGAGACCTAAATCTGACAGTGTTTTCTTCAATGCTGACTTCACATCATCGGGGTGATGGTTGTTGTTAGATAGCTTACTGGTGATGAACAGGTCTTCACGTTTCACAAGGTTATCAGCTATGGCTGTATTTATGCCTTCACCAACCTCATGTTCATTAGCGTAGGCTGCTGCACAGTCAAAGTGACGGTAGCCTGACTTGATGGCATGTTTCACTGCATTTGCCACATCTCCAGGTTTTGATTTCCATGTGCCCAACCCAACTGCAGGTATGGTGTACCCACTCAACAGCTTCAGATTGGGAACGGCCATGTTAGTCACTGTCTAGATTAAGAAAGGAGCCAATCTATTGATATGCTATCTTAGCTAGACTCAACTGTTGATACAGTGGCCTGGTGACACTGATTCTCTTATCAGTAATCTACCTGTACATTTCACTCAGGCACTGAACTCTTCACTAGGGAATTAGGTCAATAAGGTGCTAGTGCAGGATATGTTAATACAGTGATATTATACAGAAGTTATACAGTCCAGTGCTTTCAAAGTGATTTCAAGCTGAACTAGACTGTTTATTACATTTTAATATCATGTTTGAGTATTACCACAGAAGTGCTGTGACATTGGTGTTGACTATGGCCAGTGACTGATAGTGATGCATGTTAAAAAGCCTGCATGAATTACAGCAGCAAATAGACGTGACTGGGCTGGGCACCAAAATTTACTAAAGGCTCCACTTGTCTCCACTTCTGTCATTATCACATTTTTGAGGTTTTGTTTTTTACTCAAAACATTGTGCAGAGATTTCGGGGGAGGGGGGGAAACTTTCAGATGTTCGGAATGGGCAAAGGAACAATTGGAAGAAATAGTTTATGGTCATACAATAAACATTTGTAATGCAAAGTGATATATAAGTGTCATTTGGTTATTTCAATGCATCCGCAAGCTGCTAAATAGCAACTAGTTTATTGCATGCCATTAAGTATGCACAAATGAAGTGTATTGAAAGTCAGTGAACTTTTTTGTGTTTGAAAACACATGGTCTGTACAATAGATGGTGGGATGTGTAATTGCTTTGATTCATCTGGTTCTTTATATTTTATGGTTAATTGAAAACTCATATGACATCACACTCCGGATGACTAAAAAGGCTTACAACACTTCCAAATTCGGTTAGGTGCTGTCACGCAGTGGTAAAGTAGGGCTTGCTAGCAAAGGGTCTATTTGCAATGAGATCCCCGTTACTTCTCAAAAATGGGGAATTAAAATCGCGCTTAACCATAACAACAGTCAAGATGGATGTGTGAGTGCTCAATACGGAGAATTATTGACTCTGACTTATGAGTATATAGCTTCAAAATCAGATCTAATCATAATTCTCCATTACGGCAATATAAAGATTGCCCTGTAGGTGGAGTTTGGAGCACTAATGTACTCCCCCCCCTTCCCCAGGGCTCTCACTCGCAATGTTTTTAACAAATTCACCAGTGTATAGTGGAGAATGTGTAACGGTACATATCTTACAATTTTTGTTAAATGAACATTTTACTAGCAATACATGACTATTGATCGACTGCAAATATTTCTTCAGCTGTTTTTTGTATACAAAACATATTCTTT
Organism: Phoronis australis; assembly: GCA_002633005.1. Lineage (NCBI taxonomy): Eukaryota > Metazoa > Phoronida > Phoronidae > Phoronis > Phoronis australis. Next base: position 748,875 of record NMRA01000015.1, read on the forward strand.
GTTGAAACTCAAGCTTCGTTTTCACAATGTTCCCAATAGCCGTCCATGAAATATTTGGTCATATATTGACAGTGCATTCATTTCTGGATTTGCAACTACAATTTTGTCATCATCAGAAATCAGATTTAGTGAGAATAGTATGTGAAACTAAATCAGGTACATCTCATTTTATGGGTTGGATGAAGGGTCATATGTCATCAATCAACATACTACATTATTACAAAAATTAATATATTTCACTAGTTATATTTGACAAATGCATATTATAAATAACAATGTGAGATGAGAAATCATGCTGCATTTCTTGGCATCTTTTTTTACCTCTGATGCCTGTGAGTCCTGATTTCCCATACTGTACTTATAAACTTGATAATCAGTTTCACTCTGAGACCAGTTTGAGACCAGTTGAGTCACCAAACTGTTGGCTGCTCACCACCTTGAGTTCATTAGTCTAAATATCATATATATTTTTTCCAGCTGTGAATCGGACTGTTCTTCTCAGTGGTGATAAAAAATCCAGACATGTTATTTGTTGTTGGTCTCGTTGAACGTGACCTCATGCGGATTTATAGCCTAGTTGCTGGTTAGTTGGCATAGGGTAGCAGTTTTCGGCAGCTTGTAGTCGCTGATGGTTGGGTTGGTCGCATGAGTCTTCTGAGTATTTGGTTTGTGGAGACAGGTTTTTAAGATGTTCTAATTTGCATTGAAGAGGATAGTTGAGCAGCTGGTGGCTTTTAGTTTGAACATGTTCTGTTTGTTTGGCACATAATTGGTGAAAAGGGCAGTTGTGTCAACTAATTTTTGATTCCAGCTAGAACAACAAGTACCTGGTCTTTTGTAAATCTTTAAACCAGGCTCTGCTTTTTTCCGTTGCTGTAGATAACTGTTAATGATTTTCCATTTGTGTATTGATGATGGTTCATGGAAAAGCAGGTATTTGACTTCCGTTTGTTTTGTATTGTTCAGTGTTTTTCTCTACAGTATTTTTTCATGTATTTAGGACAGAGCATGAGAAAGATATGAAAACTTAAGTTTATTGTGCAGTTGTCATAAAACTACATTTGTTTTCGGCACAGCTAGGTAATATTTTCGAAATTTAGAAAAATAAGAATTTTGACTATTGAGCAAAGTAAGTTCACTCGTTACCATAAATTAGGTTTTGAAATCCATTTGTGATTTGCATGGTATTTCAATTTTTAAAATTTACTTACACTGGTGTTTTTGTGTTTCCAAAATGTGGTTACCCAATTGGCCTTGAAAAAAATCTAAATTGCTTTGAAACTGCTTTAGTTGTTTTCTTTTTCTCTGCTCACAGCCATGAAGAATCTCTGATTGTTATTCTATCTCCTGCCTTGTTTACATTTCGGTTTCCTTCTGTCCACAAAACACTAGTGTGAGAGCACAAACAAGCTTGTTTTACTGTTTTACATTTGCTTTCCATTTAGCAAGCTGAGCTCACTACCAATATGTAAACATTCAACTATCTGTCTATTGTGTTCTCCTGTGGTCTCTGGGGATTCCATGTAAATGTCCTGCTCGGAAAAAAACAGGGGCCAAGTTGTTTGTGGTTTACCAGCAAAGCGTAAATCCATCTAGACATCTTATTCCTGCCATCTCTACCTAGCTCAGACTGGTGTTGGTTTGCCTTAGGGTTGTTTCAGTTGACTTGATATAGGTGTTGCCCTTGTGCTGCTCCTTTGTGTCTCAAACAGTTAACAGAAGCTCATGTATTGAGTAGCCTCTTTATACTTTCTACCAGTTCCAGTGACAGAAGTAGTCATTGAAACTTTATTTTGTGGACCATGAAAAAGTTGTGGCTGTGAAACACTGTTTATCTAACCTGGCATTGGGTGATGGATGAAGTTTGAAAAAGAAGTTAATTTATGCAAGACGGATATAAATCAGGTCATTTCGTTTGCTTAAGTCTCCTTTTGAGGATAACATTTTCATAGGATTTGTGACGAATTTTCTTGATTGTGTTTCTATGTAAGGTTTGCTGCATAAGTTAACAGTTTGCCTTTTTGCAGAATATTGCCGGCTGTCTATAGAAGCAGTCATACTAACAAATAGAAGTTCAAGTGAGCTCAGTTAATTTTAGCTAATTACGACAACTCCTTGCTAGAGTTTTTCCAGTTGATCTATCACTGAGGACAACTGGTCAACCATGTATAGAATTACAACTGGAGTGAAGTGACCTGGACATATTCACAGCAGATTAATTTTTATAGGTTCACCAGCGCCTGTCATTACAAGTAGCAGTGTGGTCATCTACCTGTCTTGTGAAGCTCTTCACAAACCACCACCACCACCCCACACACACACATGATTAGACACAGGCTTACTCTGGCAGTAGTCTAATGTTTAGGAAGCCTAGTGATTGACTGCAAACCTGTTGGCTGGCTGTGTAATTAGATTTATGTCCACTTAGCTGAATTTACACATGCCTAAAGTATGACTGGCATTTAATAATTGAACAGCTTGTCCAACCTGAGCCCTGATGTGTTCGGGATGTTTGTTTTTTAGTTAAAGAGTGACTTGAAAGGACAGTTGATTCTTTATGTTGTGAATTCACCGTGTTAGTGGAGGTGTTTTCGTTGATGGTATAAATCTCAGAATTATCTGCTTTTGGTGGAAAAAGTGCCTAAGGATAAGTGAGCTGCCAACTTGTCTATAGGATGTAGTCTCACACTGGAGTCAACTTTTGCCTGGAATACGCAAAGAGAGTTTTGAGATAAAAAGTGACATTGGCTGTGATGGAGAATTTCGGAGTGCATCGACAATTTGTAACACATCCTGGATCGAGTTTGTAAAATGGATCATTCATTGCAAACTGGATAGTTTTGTGTGAAAAGATGAAATTAAAGACTTTCATCTCAGACCCACCTCATGATCGTCCACACACACTTTCTGTTCATGGATCTCAAGCTTTAGAAGGTTAGTATTGCCTCAACTTCAGCACTAATTGCCAGTTTTGTGATTTCACAATTGTGTATAATCACAAAATTAATCGTAATACAATGACACAATTATTCATAATACAAGTAATACAATGACACAATTATTCATAATACAAGTAATACAATGACACAATTATTCATAATACAACGACCTTTTCAGAAATAAGTAATGACGGGATTACTTACATTTTCCTATGTTTATTAATTAATAAAGGTTTGTGTAGAAAGGCATTACATGTAAATATGGCTGGGGGTGAGGTAGTTGCTTTTGCATCAGTTGTTCTTATAGTGCCTGATGTCTAAATATTTCCTTTGCTAAAATCACTGCGGTTGAAAATGATTGAAGTCCTAATTGTCATTAGTCTAGTGTTCATTGTAGCTAGTTACTTTTGATACTGTGGCTTCAACTACTTGTTAAGGCAGACTAATTTATATAGCTTGATACCGAAGTTACAGTCAAAATCCAGGACAGAAACCACAGGGAAAGAATACAAAACTTTTTTCTTCAAAGTTTTTACTAATTGAGAATAAACCTGTCAATCTTTTTGTATACCACTGATTTTTTTCATTTTAACATTTAGATTCTGCCAGAAATATAAACTGCATGGCCTCGTTTTTGTTGTTTTTCGTCTCGTAGGAACCTTTATAGGCATATAAACACATGATGACCTGTAGACCTGTCAGTAAAGGGTCAGTCAATTGTCTGGCATACTTTTTGTTGTGCAGTACCTATACTGTTTAATGCAGGCTCCCATCTACAACATCATTTAATAGGCAGGTCAAGTATTTGAACTATGCCGCAGCCAAAAGGCACCACACTCATGCCTGCACATGTCCCATGTGTGAAATCTTATTTTATTGCTGCTCAGACTAGTTGAAATTGTCATCTTCTTCACACATTGTTGAGTCTTTGATCCTACTGTCATCTATTAACACTTCCTTAGGAAATCTGTTAATGTACCAGTTGATGTGTTTTGTAATATTGTGCTCATCACTCAAAGTATTGCTCAAGGGAATAACTTAGCTGTAAAGTGTGTGATGGATTTATTATACTAGATGTAAGTGGTTTGTTAAGAACATCACAGTTCTCAATGCACTTTGCTCTGTGACTGCCACCAATGAAGATCCTTCATGTATTGGATTGTCTGATGTGTATTCTGCAAATGACAAAGAAATGTCTTACAGAGCTGCTGCACAACCTATGGCATACAAGTGAAATTGTTTTCCAAACTTTTCAACAAAAACATTAAAAGTTGTAGTCGATGATTATCGTGGATTGAATATTTAGTAAAGTTGTAATTATTTGTAGGTAGGAAGTAGCAGCCTTTGAACAATAAAAAAATAACAATTGTGGGAAATATTTGGTGTGACATTAGTGAAAATTCATTGTACCAGTCTCACTGTACCTGTCTTGTGAGATTAACACATGAAGGACATAGTATTCAAACAAGAATAAGTAAAAGACTGTCCCATCCTTGTAACTAGGCTAGGTATGCTTTTTAAATTGGTAATACATATATAATCGTACAAGAGTCTTTGGTTTATGACATGGGCAAAACCTCTTGAAAATTTCGTCAAAATCCCAAGGCTTGCCGAGGGATTTTGATGAAATTTCGAAGAGGTTTTGCCCATGTCATCAATCTGAGAGGGATGTAGGATTTTTTTTCTCACAGGAACTGTAAAAACAACCTGTTTTGCTGAAAAACTCGACTTTCAACCACATGATGCAACTTCAGTGAAAACACACTTGTGCAATGTAAAGTAATTCAGTTACTTTTTGTCAATAGTTATATTTTAAGCTTAACAATTGTAAATTGCATTCAGCTTTTTTAGCAAATGTTCAAGTTATAATCTAATAAATAGTCTTTGAAATCGTAATATTAAAACTTAAAAAAATGTTTATAAATAACAGTCAA
>NMRA01000015.1:755747-782729 GCA_002633005.1 Phoronis australis
CTTTTTCGACGGTTTTTAGGCTTGTGTCGGGGTTCGTTACTTTGGAGCAAATGTCGAGCAGACAATCTTAGGATCTACTTGCCTATGCAGCTAGCTTTTTAACTTGCCCATCGGGCAAGTACTTTTCAAATTCCACTTGCCCGATGCAAAATCTACATGTACACGGGCAATCGGGCAACCGTTGGTGTTGAGCCCTGTTATAATGTGTGTGTCCAAACTTGAAAGATTCCTATTGATAGTGGGCGTCCAAATGATACATTGGGCATCCTTGCCAGGGTGTCCATATTAGTGCTAGGGCGTTCATTTGGACACCCAGGACGTAGGCTGCATATAAAAGGCCTGACTTGCTGTATCGAAGAACAAAACAAGGAGCCGGGCTCCACAAAATGAACCAAAACAATGAAGTTTAAGCACCATGCTGCAGGGTGCTTCCATGAAAATTCTATGCATCAGCCACAATATTTTATTTCTGTACTTGTTGCCCTGGAAACTGTACCCCCTAAATTGACAATAACACCCATTTACAATTAGAACAGTTTATGTATTGTTACACTAGTATTGTGTAAGTAGTCCTTCTCTTATGTTCACTGTTGTGTAACATGAGAGCTAATGGTTAGGTCTTGTACTTGCCTTTCATCAGGTCAACAATGTGGTTAAGTTGGTCATATGGTTTGAGGAATGAAACAAGATATGATAAATATCATCATTTGTGGATTTTGGTATTGTGATAAGCAATGGTAGAAAGTTGTGTGTTAAGGCAGCGCACCAGTGTTGACGCATATCACTGCTTTGTGTTGTCTTTTGAATGTGAACAAGCCAGTTCAGATTTTTACTGTCAGTAACACTAGTCCAGCAATTGGTCCATACAGTCCTTGTGTTTCAAGGGCACATGCGAATTTTCACTCTACTATCTAGTTTAGGAATTACCATCAGTAATTACTTGGCGAAATTTTTTCTCAATCTGTCATCTTCAAACTTTTAGCGAAGTTGTGTTTTTGCTGCTGTCATTTGAGAATTTCTGCCAAACAAGTGGTCAATTTGACAAGGTGCTGAGACAACGAATTTTGAAAATGCTGATCAGCCACATTATATATTTCCATCCACCTCATGCATGAAATTGAATTTTATGTTCGACTAAACTTTATGTCCACCAAACACTTTATCACCAATTAGTAAGAACTTTACACAGACGGTGGTTCTCTCAGCCAGCATTTCTTAACACATAAGCAGGTTAATTATTCTTCTCTCTGAAACAGTTGTGTTAATTGCCATGTTTTGACTTAGTAATTAGTAAAAGGTTGTCACTAATCACACTGATATTGATCAGGACTTTCTTTTGAACCTTAATGATTAGTTAGTAAGTCATTACCGTGTGTATAAAAGACCGCCCGCTAAATCCTGCTATTTCGGTTATGTCTCAAGGTTCCACCTGGTCGCCAGAATAGAATACATCAAGTTCATGCATTATAATAATGAATAATTTTAAACAATGTGAAACAATATGGGCTGATGAAATCCTATCAGTTGGTAGCTATATACACCTGCTTTTATTTCACTGACAATAATAGTTTTGAAGTTCAGTCTTGCCTATATTATTCGCAGATTTTAGACCACAAAACTTCTGCTTGAGTTGTTGTCATTGAACCAACATTATCTGCCAGTTGTTGCCATTGAACCAACATTATCCGCCAGTTTTGCAGTGAAAAAATGCATCTTGGGATTATTGTTAAGATAGACTTCTTGAAATTCTTAGCTTTGACCAGATCTATAAAACAACAAAAGTTTTTGTTTTTAAAATTTTTATTACATAACATCAATTATCCACGTTGTCTGCAGGCATTCACTGGAGTCACCATTAAAAATTTAATACACTTATAATTAATTCTGCTACTAACATAAAACAGTGGGCTGTTTGGCCCTGTGGCACACTAATTCTAATGTCTGTAGAATTACTTTTCTCACAGAAAATGTCCCCTTGTAAATAGACATTTAAAAGCGCCACTCTTTGTTTGTTTTAACTCTGGCCTTATTGCAAGCATCTGTTTTCCTTGGCTTTTGTAAAAACACCAAACCCTGTGAGGGCTTCTTTTTGTTGTTGTTGAATTCTGCCAGTTGCCAGTTCACAGATTCCAAGCTTGATGTTATTGTTTCCAACTGCTGTCATATGTGTTTCCTGTATTTAGCATTTCTGGTATCAAGAGGGCTCAAATTCACCTTAGCAGGCACCAGGTCCTCTTACGTTTGTCTATCCCACTTACTGACCTTTGGATGTTTTCTTATAATGGAGATGATCCTGGGTGTTTTTTGTATTAAGCGGGGTATTAAATTGAGTTAAATTGTTTGAGCAGTCCCATTAAATGTTTTCTATTGCCAACTTAAAGCTCACTGACAACCACAAGACTGAATTATATAGTTTTACTGCTGGTATTAGTCCAGTAATGTTTAATACCCTTGATATAAACCATGAAAAAGAAGTCTTTGAAGCCACCTGAGGTTGATTAAATGTACACTCACTGCTCATTTTATATCTTAAGATATATACCCTCTGTGCCTGGAGGTGTGTTTGGGGATATGAATGCTGAACTGCAGAACTTGAGAACTGCTTGTCATATTGGATACATAAGGCACCTGTCAGTCATTGTATTGTGTTGGCCATAGTTGTGACTGTGTCTCAGCATATATTGTGAAGTATTGAGTATGAATTAGTCATCAAAAGTATTGCCACATTTCTTTTTTGCTGGAGTGATTATTGAACACTGGCTCTTTTATCCCGACTCACTGCAAACTAGCAAACAATTGGATGAGACAAACCATATCCTTAGTGTTGGGACCTGTCCTAATAGTAGGTATAACTCTGTCTAGGGTTACACACGGAAATTACAGAAGGTATAACCATGTCTAGGGTTACCCAGGGAAACAATAATTATGTGAGCAAAGATGAATTTGATTTTGTCCAATTGATTTGTCAAGCTAGTTCAATTGTTATCAATTTCTAAATGTCATTGAGAATCCAAATAGAATAATAGTAAGTTAGTGGTATCTGGTATGAAGTTTTATTTACTTGTTTGACGGGGCCTGGTTTTGGGTAAATATGAACATTTATTTTTAGAACATGCTTTGAAACGCGCACATGAGAGATGAATAATCGACAATTGTTCTTATTTTTTTCATTGCATCCCTTCACGTCATCGGTCTCAGATTTGCTTGTGTGGCCTAGCTAATGGGGAGTTTTAAAACACACATATCATATAACACAGTTTGTATAAAGTAAAAAAACATCGAAGGATACTTTTCTAGGTCAGTCTGATATGAGTCATTGTAAACTGGGTCAATAATTGTGACTTGTTTGAAGCTGAAATGTTAGAGATTATTGGTGTTTGGTAAATTATCCACCAAATGTACAATGTTTACGAACACACCTAGTTGCATTGGATAAGAACCGAGTCCTTTCCAATTGTCAGTTGAGAGTTTTTGAACAGCAATGAACTCACAAGGATTAATGAATGATTGCACGAAGTAGTAAATATTGGTGTGCATTTTGTATTTACACCAATGGAGTACTTGTGACAAGAACTCTTCTCTTATACAATGGAAATAGGAGTTTTACATGTACTTAATGCTCCCTTAGTTCAACATTCCAGCCTCACGGACCAATCATTTCCACAGGAGCCATTTTGTTAGTGATCTTATCTGTGAAACACTTGAACTTGTATGATGTGTTGTAATTTGCTCTTTGGAAATGGACTGCAACCCTGAGTATTCATTCTTGAGATAGAATTATGTGTATTGTACTGGAAGTTAGGCAAGCCAGTATTCATTGTTGAGATAAAATTATGCTGGAGGTTAGACAAGCCAGTATTCATTCTTGAGATAGAATTATGTGTATCTTGCTGTAGGTTAGACAAGCCAGTATTCATTCTTGAGATAGAATTATGTTTATTGTGCTGGAGGTTAGACAAGCCAGTATTCATTTTTGAGATAGAATTATGTGTATAGAGCTTAGGTTTTCAGTGCTTTTTAAAATCATGGTTGTTTTATTTCACTCATCCAATCAAGTCTGAGCTGCAATGGTTTAAGCTGCTACATTAGTAGTGTGATGGCTTTGTCTCAAAAATCTGTTTCCATGTTTAGCGTCCATCACATTTTTAAGGAATGAGTTAGGTTCATCTCATAAACAATGATTAAATGGCACAGAATTTATAAGAAAACAAATGGATATGCCGTATAGCGTTACCTTGGAATTTTTTTTGCTGGTAAATCACACCTCTGAATTATCTCTCAATTAGATGGCATGTGAAGGCTACACTATCAAAAACAAAGTATATAGATCTACAAAAGACCATCTGTTGAGCTTTACTGTGTCTATGTGCAGTGTGGATATATCTGTTGATATAACGTTTGTCTTGCAGGTCTGCCTAAGTTGACTGACAGTCCACAGTTGCGAACACCAAGGCGCCCCAGTAAAGAGCCAGAGCAAGAGAGTAATGTCCAAAATCCACCCCCGCCTCCTGAACGGCCACGGAAATCTCTGCTGCCCCGTCCCACTACCTATGACCCCGCAACTCAGCTGGAGATGCAGAATGGTCTGCGCGGTGGAGGAGCCGTCGACTCAACTCAGGACGACGACTTTGCGGCGAAACAACGGCAGATTGCCCGTGACACAAGCACAGAAACCTTTGCACCAGCACCGCCACCATTACTACCTCGCAACTCTCGCCCACCTCCGCCTGTGCCGGAGCCTGTGAGTAGTTAACAGTATTGGACAGTATCTTGGGAGCTGAGACCTCCGAACAGTACTCGAGATTCCACTTGAAAACTGACCTATCCCATCACATCAAAATTGAAAGCTTACTCGAAGCAAGCCATGTGATTGGGCAATAGGGTAAAGTTTGGAGATGTCTTAGGGCTCCCCAGAAGTAACAGTAATGACCACAGTGTACAGCAATGACAACACTGTTATGTTGCATCTCAAAAAAGAGGCTTTAGACATGGTTAAACATACTTTCATTTTGTTAAATTCTGTTTTCTATAAAAACTGGACTCGATCTGCATAAGATCTTTCGGGAGTTATGGTTGCTCTTTTCTCATATTGTGTTTGTAGTGCACACTGTCTTATGGAAATATATAACACACCCTCAGTTTGGTCCCTGTTATGTCAGACTATTGACTTGTCTGTTATATTGTTACATTAGGATCATCTGAAAGTTACATAGTACCTAACCGAGCTTTGGTATTGTAAAAACATCAGTCCAAATTGTTGAATGTAAAAGTTTATATTTCTTTATTCACAGATGGATGACTCTGACCATTACAGTGATATAGACTACAAAGAGGATATGCAGTAAGTAAATAGTGCAATTTTCACTACTCAACCTTGTCACACTTGCGAGGACCCATTAGTGTAGATTAATGAAAATTAAAAATCGGGGTGTCATTAAACTGTTTCAATCTGTTTCTGTTTCTGTGGTGACGTCAGAGGGTAGGCACCGGGATAGTCTCTGGCCTTCCTCCTTCCAGTATCACACGCAATGTAAATTTGGAGATGCAACCAAGTTCGTGCTGGTTACACACTCTCCGCTCCTTTCCCCTGGTACGAGTTTTTGCTGCATCTCCGTATTGCCATCCTCGCTCTATGAGGCGCTTTGTTGCCCATCTCTCCCGCTGTTGTACAATCTCGGCATCTTTAAGCCATTCACGCACTCTGGATATTACATCTGCTGGTGTGAGGAGCAGGTCGGCAATCGGTTCTGCGATGCCTGCATTAAACTAAGCATACTAGGTGTTTAAAAGTGAAACTTTTGAGATGTCAGATAGGTGTTTACACAAACAACAAGAAGTTGTAATTGATATAGAACTCACGTCATGTGACAAGGTTAATTTTGAAAGGTTGCCAGAATGCAGAGAGTGCACGACTTGTGAAGTATGAGAGTAAAGTATGTCTATGTAATGCATTGTTACAGTAGTTATTCAGACAGTTATACCTGTCATCGACTTCAGGTTGTCAATCGCATTAAATTTTGATTGGGTAAAAATTATCCCAATGTCCAGGTTGTCAAACTGTGGTTTTTGTTCTGCAGAAGCGATGGTCTGTCAATTGACGACGACAACTACGAAGTGCCCACAAATATAGCAGAGACACCTAGTGGTAGTCTTGACCTCCTGGTTGGTAACACTCGACCAAAGAAGCCAGATACAGGTAAGGTTTCATGTCACATGGTGTAATATGACAGTTGTAAGCAGGCATGTGATGGAGTTTCTGCCGCTGCATTTTTTGTTTGTCGGGGGAAATTCACATTCCTCAATTATTACCATGAAATGAGATGTGTGTTACATATTGTTCATACTTTAGATTGACACTTTCAGATTTAAGCATATTAAATTAGGCATTAGGGGATAGGGTTAACTGTCCGCAAAAAATTGTGAATTATCTAAAAAGTTGGTGGAGTTATTGGAATAGAAGTCTCAGTGAGAGGGAAGTGGGGAACTTTTGTTGAAAATGTTCGTATTTGGTGAATTTGTGAGTGAGTCTCAATTAATTGTGTTGTGACAGGTCAAAGTTGAAATGAGATGGTGGAGCTCTACACTGCAATATATTCAGAGAGTATCCTTAGTAAGGCAGATTTATCAAGGATTGTTAATTTGAATACTATTTCCTGTTGGGATTAATCTAAATGAGCTGCTTGTCTAACAAAGTGTAAAAGGTAAGTATTCCAGTCCTACAAAATAGCGTTTTTTTGTCCTGATGGCTTCTAATTTTGTGGACAGCAAAAAGGACTGGTAACTACTATTGGGGCAAAAAATTTCTAATTACAGGTTGGCTTTGCCACCTTACTAACTTTCTTATTAATTTCCCTTCATTCTTGGTCATCAGGGGAGACTACTCTGACGATCATCAAGGGAGACTACTCTGATGATGAATTCCACTTCTCACCAGGTGTTGTGACGGGGAATTCCAGGTCATTTTGTGTGAATGCTTTTGGTTTGTACTATATATCTACTTCCTGTTCGGCTTCAGACAGCAACAGTGGCACCTCCTATGAGTCGTATGATGAGCAGGAGAGTCGTGATGTCATCGACGACGACAGTGGCGTCAGCAGCACGAAGCGCGAGGATACCCCAGAGGCACCCGCGGCTGAAAAACGTAAATCACGCAGCGACATTCCATTACCAAGGTTAGTAACATCTATGGATGCCTCCTTGTATGCCTTTACATAAGGGTTCTCCCATAGCGGGAGCTCATATGCATGTAATGTAGGTGGGTGATGTTCCGCAGCCATTACCTTATAAGGGTATTTCCCTCTCGGGTGCAATGTAAAGTATTTTATTCTCAGGTATTGCATAGTGTGGATATTGGGCCTAGTCTTGAGTGGGTGTTATAGCTTTGTTTTCAGTGGTATTGGCTCAAGTAAGATTTTTATTCTTTTATTATTGTCTCGGGTAGCCATTTTCTTGGTTGTCCAGGCATTGTGTTTGGGTTTTGAATGCATTGCACAACTTTCCTTGTCAGTTGTTGGAGGAGGGACCCTTGCAACATGTAATTTTTCATTTTGGCTCATAAACATGAAGGGCACGTGTATAAAGTTGAAGTAAAATTTTGTAACCTCCACTTATAAAACATCGTAGATTACTTATAGGCAAGAATTCATTAAAGATACAAAACTTATAAAGGCACATGCGATTATTCCTAATATAACCACAGTTTTGCATAGTGGTACATTATTCTAAATGCACACATATGTGGTATGCATTTTGACATGCAGACGACAATCCATCCTACAAATCATTGTGTTTGTAATTCAAAGAAGACTATAGAAAATTTGATTGTATTTATTTGAAGTTTTTCTATATGTTGTGTGGACTACTATTCGGTATCTTAAATAATACACAGTGGAAAGTTTTTGAATTTTCTATTCATTTCACAGTCATTCTGTATCAGTGGCAGAATCCTACATCCTCTGCATAGTGCTGACTTTTCATCTAGTATATAGTGTGTTAACCTGGCAATGGTATTCAGTAATTCAGTTTCCTTGCTTAAAACATCTAGTCAGACAGTATAGACACATATTACATCCAACAATGTTTGATTTAGATCACTTACCAGTTAATCGGTCTCAGTTAATAACATGCTCAGATGAGAAGTGATTTCAGAGTTTGCACAGAACTTAGCTTAGCCTGAGCCATGTTGCCTACTGATTAATCTAAGTTTCAAGCTATAGCCACCCGGTTAGTCTTCCCAAACTTAAAAACAACCTGTAATACAAGTGAGGAACGGTTGAGACTTGCATTTTACTCTCTGGTAAGTGGTCTGAATCAAAATTCATTTTCGTCAGACGACAACGGGTTATAATATTTTTAACTAGTTGTGGCATCTCGTAATGTTTTCAAAACATCACGGTCAACAAATAAAAGTGGTGGTAGTTCAACTGTTTCTTTATTATAAGATAACTTTAACAATAAATAACGGATAAATGTAACTTGTGTCACTGATGTTGATTAGCATGGACAATGTTGAACCTGGATTCCTCCAACGGTAAGCCTGGTGTATCTCACACTTTGTCATTCTCTGTAACGCAGATGTTATGGTATTCTCTCTTCATGTCATTGAAGACTAATCTGCAAAATTGTAATTTTTCATTTTTGAAAAGTTAGTTGCATTCTTGATCAATTTGGTAAACATTTTCCTTAAGTCTTCTTACGGTTGTTTTACAGTTAAAGCATACTATAATAAAAATTGAGCCAAATGGACTTAGTTTTTGAATTTCTGTATTTGTTGACTGATTTGACAAAGCAAGATTCTTGTTATTGACTGCTAATTGAAGAGTGTTTACTTGACATGCTTGTCTTTTTACAATCTTCATAATAATTTCTTTCTCACTTTCTTCATCTGTGGTATTGATGTTGGGAGTTGTGTCTCTCTTCCTTAATTAATTATAACATTATGCATTAGATCAGGATATTGTGGTGTGGTGTACTAACATTAGACTTCAGATCTTGTAGAGCTTTCGTTATCCAACTGAGGGTAATTTAATTTATTTATTGTTTAATTTATATACTTTATTATAGTGCCAAGCTTACATAACTTGAGTGTTTATTATTTGATAACCGTTGGTTTTATATTCTGTATATGCTGGTTGTTGAAAATGTTCTTCAATCTTTGTTTGCCTTTTGTATTGTTGTGGGTAGTTTTTGGTTCATTTTATTTAATACAACATTTGTAAAAACTTGTTCGTCACGAACATAAGTTTGAATGTTTTAAGTCATCCAATTGAGTTTGTTCTGAAGGATTACTACTTATTAATTGATCCAGATTGTTAGTTCATTTTGAGTGCAGAGTGACGGGGTGCTGTATGGACTTGCTTTGGAAGTCTTGCCTTTTTATAACCCAAAAGCCATGTGTGCTTTTAAAAAGTCTATAGCGATAATACGGTATATAGAAAAAAATGAAAAACATGATTATTTTCTCTAAAACACGTAACACATAGTTGAGATCATTGTGGGCCATGTACTCGTGCACGTTTTTTTCATGGGCCATTAACAGTTACTGTAGTTAAGATGAGCTGGCAAGTTATACAGTGTGCGCTGCATAGTGCCTCATTAATGAAGCCCGATAAGTGTTTAATTGGTTCAGACTTGAATAAAAATGAAAACCCGTTTCCTCCAGTTGGTAAATACTGTCGCAAAACAATAAAATGACTTCATCCAATTATATTAAGAATCAAATGCATAGTATATACAAAAAAAAACTTGTCTGTTTGGGTTCATTACTGATGTGAATCTAATTGAATGCATTCAACATCATTCTTTCAGAATCAAGTCAAAACGAAAAAAGAAAAAATCTGGCAAAGAGGGACATGAGAATGAACCTGCACTGCCGCCGTCGTCCACGGTGACGGCCATCAAGAACGTAATGTGTCGTGGCAACCTCTATCAAAAGCGTAAACTGATGTGGGTGCGACGTTACTGTGTCCTGGCGGACAAAGCATTACTTATCTATAACAGTGAACGCGATACTCGGGCGCTGTCCAACATTCCACTGGATGGCACAGATGTACTCTATTTGGACAAGGAGGGTCGTAGGTGCCACGTGGTGCGACTGGCTCAACCTGTCCAGGAGACGCACTGGTTCAGTGCCGAGACAAAGGAAGAGACAGAGATTTGGTTTGAGGTAAGTGCTGGCATCTTGGAACATGTTTGCGATTAAAGTCTTAGGCTGAATGCCTTTACTCGAGTCTCGACTCAATCAAATTGCGTAAAATTAATTTTGTTTTTCTGTCCTGAGTTTGCTACCATAGGTCGATGCTTTGCCTTGCATCAGCGTAAAACAATGTGATCTTGCGTGATTTTGCCATACTCGTGAGATGCTGAGCCATATATATAGATATATAGAGTGCTCACCCCCGCCTGAGATTCATCACTGATTAGAAGACTGACTCATTAAATCATTGTATTCATTTCTGTTTCAGCACTTGCTGAATGCTGCTGGTCTGTCAACAGATGACGCTGCTGAGAGTGAGAGCCGTTCTATCTCTAGTGCTGATAAAATACTTGGCTCAGATCAACATCCACCTCTGGTGCCCACTGTTTCGAATGAACAAAAGGTAAGCTGTGATGAGCGACGCGATGCTTGCTATTCTGTCTAGTACAAGAGAATGGCAATTATTGTGATGTAGTTTTGTTGTCATGTTTATACTATTTATATTCCTTTCCGCTTCTTATTTTCCTGAACATGAAATCAAGAAATGTCAGAAATATTTATTTGATTTTTAACATTTCCATGTCCATTACCCTAGTTGATCACTGCAAAGTGACTTGATGTTACTATTAAAAGAATTGTAGCATTATTTACTCTTCTCATCTTGTCATATAATCTGCCACTGGGTGGCGTTGCAGTTTTCGTATTTTTTCATTAAAATGATTTACAGTATCAGAATGATGATTTACCATGTAGAATTGCTGTACCATAGCTAACAACAGAAAATATTTTGAAAAATTATGGGCACTCACAACAATGTTGGAAACCCTTGAAAGCATGAAAAAGTGCAATTTTAGCAATTATTTATGTTCAAAGTTGGAGAAATTTTACTACAGTGTTTGGTTGTTTGTGAATGTCACGTCAGTCGTGTAATATTTTGCTCTTACAGGAGAAGGGCTCCACTTCTACTTTATCTCATGGAAGTGAAGAAGGTAGCACCAGTACAGATCAACTACCCATCTCTCCAAACTTTACGCGTACGTTTATGATTTCAAAATTCTTTGTAGTTCATGACATGATCATGGCATTATGTGAGCGAGTTGGTACACCTGTCTATGGCTCTGTTGGCTTTACAACAGGCCAAAGGGCTTCATTGTCCGACTGTATCAAACACTCCCTAACAGGGAATCAACTGTGCTCCTTAATACCCCACATTTGTGGACAGGTTCTACTTTCTAATGCTATCACGTCTTCATTACTAAGTCAATTTTTAGCTTTGATACACACCGAGAGTAAAATCTGCTCTGAATTCTCAGTATTATTGAAAGTAAACAGGATAATTACCTTTTCATGCAACGTGCCTTAGAGAATAAGTCCCTATTTATTTTCATTTAGTTTTAAGATTAGTAAAGAGGATCTGGTAATAAAAATAATTATGTAGAAAACATTACATTAATGAGCAAACACAGATACAACTGCACAAAGGATTTTGGGATTTTGAGTCTTTATTTGCGATCATTTCATGCCTACCAGACACTGGTGACCAAATATTAAGGAGCAATGGTACACAGATCGTCCCATCTGCCTCTTGCATTGAATTAACACTGTTGTTTTTGTTGACTATAGAGGGCGACACTTCTCCTAAGAATAAGAAGGGTATCAGTGACAAGCTAAGCTCGTTTTTCTCCATCGGTAAAAAGAAAGGCAAGAGAGCTACTCAGGTGATAAGTACCGATGTTGAGCCTGTAGAGGGCTCTCTCTACTCCCCAGTCACTTTCGAGGGTGTTACTCCGTCAATTTCAATAGCAGGTATGAGAGTGATGTATAGTGACTTCTCTGTAGACACTCTTTGGTCTAAATTTTAAGAGTTAGTAAATACTGTTTGGGATTATTAAAATAAAATATATTTTTTAAACTGATTCTTGTATAGCGTCAATTATAAATAGATTGTTTACATTAGTGATTGCCTATCAATTTAAATCAGTCATCTTATTCTTAAGTTAATAAACAATCCTGGTATTGGGATACCCGTTAAATGAAATTTTCTGTACTGTTGTTTTTCTAATTCTACCACAACATGTTGCAGATAAAAAATTTGATTTTAGGACAAAAATATGTTTCTCTGTATCTTGAAATGCTTCTGCTAATGCCTAAGTTTTTGATTGTTGCTTGGTGACAGCTTTGCTGTACAAACAATTTGCTAAAATTATTTTTATTCAGAAATTTGATGAAAATGAAATTTCCCTTGTCCACCTTGTTGTTTTCTGGAAACCAAAGAATTTTTATCGTCCCTATTTCCAATCTCTTCTCTACAAGGTCGTTTCAAGGTGATGCGCGACCCCGAGTCGGAAGAATGGGAGGAGATGTATTGTCAGGTGAAGAATGGATTGTTCGAGGTGTACGAGCATCACACGGACAGCAAGGACGTCCTCACCTTCCCCCTCTTTGGCTGCGAGGTGCTCGAGGCACCGGAGGTCAAAAGGGACCTCGCTATCAAGATAGCTCAGGGCGGCAACCAGAAACTCGTCTTTGAGGTATTACAGTACATGCCAAAAATATTTGGATGGAATTTTGTGTACCAATCATGATAGTAATGATGTGTGGTAACAACTGGTCAGTCCTGCTGATGTGGTGGACAACTGGTCAGTCCTACTAATGTGGTGGNGGTGAAGAATGGATTGTTCGAGGTGTACGAGCATCACACGGACAGCAAGGACGTCCTCACCTTCCCCCTCTTTGGCTGCGAGGTGCTCGAGGCACCGGAGGTCAAAAGGGACCTCGCTATCAAGATAGCTCAGGGCGGCAACCAGAAACTCGTCTTTGAGGTATTACAGTACATGTCAAAAATATTTGGATGGAATTTTGTGTATCAATCATGATGGTAATAATGTGTGGTAACAACTGGTCAGTCCTGCTGATGTGGTGGACAACTGGTCAGTCCTACTAATGTGGTGGTGGACAACTGGTCAGTCCTGCTAATGTAGTGGACAACTGATCAGTCCTGCTAATGTGGTGGACAACTGGTCAGTCCTGCTAATGTGGTGGACAACTGGTCAGTCCTGCTAATATAGTGGTGGAGTGGGTTTGTTTTCAGTGTTCTAACTATGAATTCTGTCTACACTGCTTGACATGACAGGGTATTCCGGGTCATTTTGTCCTTGTTTGGGTGTGTGGGTAGATACAGGGTTTAGGTTTATGCTGTGGAATTTTGATGTTCGAGGTAATCGAGGTAAAGACAGTTCAAGGAACCAACCATAAATTTAACAGAGGTTGATCATCAGTTTGTGCTCTGAAGGCCACTGAATGGTTCAAGGGAATTGGTGGAATGATGATTTTGAAATTCAAAATGATTGAGTGAACTGAGAAATGTGGCTTAAGTTGATATTCATATGATGAAATAAATGAAATGATTTCATCTTTGTTAAGAAATTATCAGATCTGTCTTTAATTGGTATAAGTTTGTGCATTTTGTTAAAACCTTGTTTTGTCCTCATTTGCAGCCTTCTGACCCACTGGAACAGGGTAACTGGTTAAACATACTTATACGAGCCACAAACAAGTCATCGGCACCCCCGCCTGAGGACAGTAACCGTGACAACCAGCCGTCTGCTGATACCGAAGCTCCTGTTGCCATCCCCAAAGTGGATTCCCCTGTTGTTGACTCACGTGATCAGTTTATCAGTACCAGTAGTGACTCCCTAGGATACTCGCACATCTATGAGGAGAGTGCCACTCTGACAGAATCATTCTTGAAGGCCCTGGAGGATGGCGTTGCATTTAGCACAGCAGTCGAGCCGTCGTCGGGGACAGAGAACAATGTGGAAATGGAGGTTTCAAAAGACGAAGAACCTGTGCCTGAAAAAACAGAGGCCACCACTGAGGGGAATTTCGCCGTACCACAGGTTCGCATTGAGCGGGAGTATGACTTGCCAGCCGAGGACAGCTCTACAGACGAAGACTCAGGTATGTAATGGACACCTCAACCCGAGCCTGACAAACATTATTTGTTGCATCACAAGAAATTGAAAGTTTTTTCAAAGCATGCCACGGGGTTTGTTAATTTTTTCTCGAGTAGAGTTGATTGGTGGCCTTGGGCTCGGGCATATGTGAGTTTTTTACACGGCTTTAAAGTTATTATGACAACAAATTTGTAGCCAGTAGATTTTATCAGGTAGGACATTTATTTTGTTTTAGATTTTTGAGGAATTTTAGGTGGAATCGCTGAATAAACTATTAAATGATACCGTTTTATGACACCACAAATATTATTCACTATTCTTCCAGATTTTTAAAATTTTTTACTACTGTATTATCAGTGTTAGGATTTTGTATCAGTTTTCCTGATTTTTGCTTGTTTTAGTAAAAACAAAACATGAAACCATGAAAAGATAATTAATTTTTTGAGATGTCAAAAATATAGAATTGTTTATCTTTTTATAAAAGTTTATGTTATACAGAATTGGTTAAACGCACGACACTTTTCATTGTTCACAGTCTTTATTCCGTTACGTTCATACCTGCGGAACAAAACTCTACTCTAACCAATTCTGTATAACCGAAAACTTGCTCCCGAAGTACATCCAAAAGTTTATGTACAAATATTAAACAAATGTTGAGACCATGGCTTTGCTCCTATTGTTGACCTGTTTGTCTTTAGAGCTGAAGACGACCGGTGAACACGTGTATGACAGTGTTAGTATGCATTCCACCTCAGATTCTGTGGCCGCAAGTGATAAGGAGAGCAAGCAACAGAAATCTGATAAGGTATTAACACAATTTGTTATTTGTTAAATACTGAAAATAAATAATTTTTGTCCTGAAATCCCATACGTCAAAATCTCACCAATTTAGGACAAAATATGGCCGACAGGTGAAATTGTTTTTTTTTGTTAACAATAAGCTGCATTCAATGAATCATCTGTATTCCACAACATTAGCCATGTAATTATCTGTTTGTATCAAGTTCAAAGATCTATAGCATATCTACCACCAGACAATGAGTCTGAGACATTATGACCATTCATAACAATGTTAGAACCCTTTTAAATTGAAAAAAGACCTAATTTTGGCAATTATTTTTGTCCAAAAGTGGTGAGATGTTACCGTATTTCAAGAATTAACTAAATGCCTCTCAAGACTGAAGACCAGATACTGCTGTTCTTGGAGGTTGTTTTGTCCATCTTTTTGAGGTCATTTTCAGGTAAGTTGTTAAGGTGCAAATACTTATCCAACAAGATTTTGGAATTGGGCTGAGACGGTATTGTGAATCAGGACCGGGAGATTTCATTGCAGCGTCTTAGTGCTGTGGAACTATCGAACTATTTTAAGGGAGGGTGACTGTGTTGTTTTAGTGTTGCTCTTCATACAGTCATTTGTTGTGCTATGTGTTGACTTTGGTGGTCTGTTGCTATGGAAACACAGTTGTGAGTCTAGCATGATTTGTTGAATGTTCCTTCCATCAATGTCTGCAATGTAACCAGGCTTTGACTACTAATGTGTTGCATGAGTTACAGGTGGCACTGGTTTTCATTAGTAGAACAAAGTGTTTTCTCAATGCAAAACAACAAGTTTATCCAAAATCACACTTGATCATTTTCAAATGCCAAGAATTTCCACGAAAACCAATCAACTGTATTTTCAAGTAGCAAGCTTGTTCTTTTTATAAATAATTCCCATTTTGTTGTTTTTTACTCCCAGGCTTATGTTTCAATGCGCTTCTAATTGTAACAATGTTATGTCCAACAAGTGAAGTTTTGATCTAGACCCCTTACTGCTGTAGATCTGGTCTTGACTTGATCCTTACTTAGATGAAAAGTTGATTGATGGGTTTTACATACAACTGATGACCGGTTATTTCTTGAGATCACGTTCTGTGCATAAAATGAATCTTGTCTCAAGCAATAACAATGTGTCATTCTTCGAAGCCCAAAAGTTTTCTCAAACTTGATGAATAACGTAGAAAATAAATGTGAAACTAAATAAGGCGATCCAGATCCTCCCAAGGATACTATTGTTTCACGAAATATAGAATGTAAATAGGTAAATAAAACAACAAGAATGGATCAACTGAAATTTTCTTAAATAGTAACGTCCTTCGTCAACAGAAACAGAAATCAAACACTGTATGATTTCTGTTTCTGTTGACAAAGAACGTTATTATATCCGAAAATTTCAGTTGATCTATTCTTGTTGTTTTATTTACCTATTTATATCTCAAACTTGAGTAAGGGAGGATTTGAGACAGATTTCAGAACAGATTTATAGGCATTTTAATTGGGGTACGTCCATTTATAACACTCTGCTGCATGTCATCTGTGTTGTCATATTCTGTAAGAGCTCCGCGTCCAAACTTTCCAACGATGTTCTGTGTATTGGTCAGGAGCGAGACAGCGGTGTTGATGCCCAAAGTGACGAGCATCTCTGGCATGACGACCACGACGTAAGACAAGACTGTGCACCATTGCGATCACGTGACTCACGAGTTGTTTTCAACTAACTAGTGTTGTCTGCTTCTTTTCTGTTCCTATTCAGTAGGCTTCCTCACATTGTTGGACATCAGTGGCAGGTCTACGTTTTTAGTAAGAGGGGGTTTAGGATTGGCGCTAATCTGAGGCACGGAGCGGCGAGCAGAGGGAAAGTTGGGAGGGGGTTTCCGTCCTCCCGTGTAAGATTTTTTTGGTTTTTAGTAGCTGATTTCGTTTTTCTGGGGACATTTTTTAAAATTTTTATTTTTGATCCTGTCCCGAGGGGGGATTTGAACCCCGCGTAGATCTGCCTCTGGACATTTTGAATTGTTGAGAGGAGTAAAGTTCATGGTATAAAACCTGAGTGAAAATTTTAGAACTCAAGGCAGGTGATTGGTCAAGGTTCCTGAATTGCCATATCATATTGAAAATGATGAAAACCCACTGAGGATAGAATTGGAAACACTGGGTCTAGCCTGGAAACACTGGGTCTAGCCTGGAAACACTGGGTCTAGCCTGGAAACACTGGGTCTAGCCTGGAAACACTGGGTCTAGCCTGGAAACACTGGGTCTAGCCTGGAAATACTGGGTCTAGCCTGGAAACACTGGGTCTAGCCTGGAAAAACTGGGTATAGCCAAAAGTGATTCTTATGTACATTTAGTCCAGGTTTTAATTGTCCTTCGCCATGGGAAGTTTTCTGTATTGATGTGATAACTCCAGCAATGTCTTTTCACATTTTAACCAGTTTCTGTTCATGGTTGTAGTGTCTATCTACTAATTTCATACTGTTACTGGTGTTTATTTTCATTACAGATTTTATAGTCACTGGAATGTTTTGTCTGTTGTTCTTTTCTGATGTTATTTTTCATTTCGAAAATATTTCACCAGAGCAACCATCTAAAACTAGTGTTGATTTCACTTTACAAGTTCTCCTGAACATAAATTTGAGCTATCTGTGTTTAAGAGAGGTAGATCGTGGATTGAATCAAACAGAGTGCACATTTGCCTCCTGATTTTTTCTTCCATAGATTTCATTTAGCTCTAACTTGTAATTATTCACTTATTTAGCACATATAATGAAGGTGGCAAATGAAATTCTATTTTGATGAATTTTGCCACAAAAACAAAGATTAAAAAAATTCAGTCCATTATGAGCTTGGTTTGTGCTGTACAGGTGTCATCAAGCAGTTTCCTTTGAAAATTTGAAAAGTTACAATTTTGGGAATGATTTCTGCGAGAAGCAAGAGGAGAATTAATAATTTGATTACTAGCAGTAGCTTATTAGCCTGTGCCTTGATGTATTGACCTCTGTATTGGTATTCACCTTTGTATTGGTATTCACCTCTATATTGGTGTTGTCCAAGTATTCCTGTTATGCTTACTTGTGGTGTGAGTCACCTTTAACTTAAGGTTATGGTTTTCAAGGTTTGATGCTACTCACTTTGGATAACGCTTTGAAATTATTTCAAACTCATCTTTCTCTGCTTTCTTTAGTGAAATTCTCTCATTTCAGTTGTGTGTTTTTGTCCATGAACGATGACAATTTTAGCATTGATCACTCAGAATTTTACGCAAGTTCATTTCTTGAAAAAAAGACTTTAAAGCATGTTGTAACGACA
The DNA here is from genome assembly GCA_002633005.1 of Phoronis australis. NCBI lineage: Eukaryota > Metazoa > Phoronida > Phoronidae > Phoronis > Phoronis australis. The sequence continues at coordinate 774,024 of NMRA01000015.1, forward strand.
AGCAGTAAAAATCAGGTTGATTTTGTTTTCAATTTTCAAACTGGTTATGAACATAGCTGTAAATTCCCTCTGCTTCTCAAAACATTATGTGACAGTAGTCATGGTACAGATTAGGAAATGACAAAGTGCTTATTTGGTGCTACTCATCTTTTATGAAAAAGAAGAAATAAACAAAATTTCACTTTTCAATCTCCACTTTTTGCTCAACTGTGTGCTAGGGATGAGCTATTGATAACTACATCTCCCCGTCGCAATTTCCTTTTAATATCTACATGTACTTCGCAAAGTGTTTTAGTTCAATAGATTCTAATTCATTCATTACTGAAACATTATTTGACCCTGTTTTAATTCAAATATGACTTTGTTGTCTACAGATATACGAGAGCTGCTTCGAGAATCAGCTGGAAACAGACACAACAGAACCTGACAAGGAGAGTCCACCGGCAGGTGAGAAATGGTCGCTGTTGTTATGACAACGAGTCACTCTGCTTAACTATTTACTAAGGATTAAGTACCGTCATGAAAATTTAACACTGTTTTGTTATTTTTTCACAAAAATGTTACCATGGTTTTTGTTATACACTTGTCATCACATGACATTGGGTGATGGAAAAACAGGTATTTTGCCAATTATTTTACACCCTCAGGTCTGGTGAATTTAAAAATTGTTGATGGATGAAATGTTAAAAGCTTCAAAATGAGTTAACGTGTTGTTAATGTCTTCAGTTTCAGTGATTCAACAAGAGAAGGAAATGCTGGAAAAGTCTCCAAATCCAGTCCTGGTCAAAATCCGAGCTGAAAAGCAGCAGCGTCGCATGAGTGGTTCCTCTGTCTCATCAACCGAGTCCGTCACTAGTCCTGTGCACAGTACGCCAAAACCATTAGGCACCAAGGTCGAGGATATGAAGAAGAGATTCCAAGAAATTAGTGAAACACGAATGAATGCGAGTGAATCCAAGCTGCATCGTAAAGTGAGTAGTTTGGACAAAAGTGGTAAACTTGCAGATGGAGAGGGTGAAAATAAACTGAACAAGAGCGTGAGTGAGAGTCAACTGTCACGACTGGCTATAGCTCGACTGTCATACCAAGAGAAACGCAAGAGTGACACCAGCCTTCGGCGGAGGTCGTTCCAGAAAACACCCGTCGAAGGCATTGATTCTGAGACTAAATCTCTAGATCAGCACTTAGATGCCAACAACGGAGGCGGAGGTGATGGGGAAAACCAGCGACTCACTGCTCGGAGCAGTACAGTGAGCAGCTCATGTAGTAGCAGGAGTGAAGCCACAAATATCTCGTCATCGACAAAACATAGTTCTAATTCAAAAGATGACGACACAAAGCGATCAAACACCAGCCTCAACTCAGTGGAGAAGGCTAACATGTATGCCATGCCTGACAAAATGACAAAACGGCACAATAAGACGGGCATGGCAGGTATGGTAAAAATGCCGGACCCCGCAGGTGACAGTGCTGATGTTTATGAGGACTCCGCCATAGTCCCGCCCCCGAAGCGGGGCATCCTGGGCGCACTCGGCGATTCGCGCATGAGCAAGAAGAAACAGCAAAAGGAAAATGGAAAGCCGGCAAAAAGTGTCAAGGAGGGTAAGAGACTGAGTCGGTTCCATCGTCATTTGTCAAAAGATGAGGAAGTAACTGTGCGAGAGGTGAAGGAGCAAGAGAAGTCACACTCAAGCAAGGAGAGCCTTCTTGATGAGGTGAAGTTGAGAAAGCACTCCAAGACTAGCCAGGAAGACGAGGATGAGGAGATTGCCAATGATCCGGAGGTGAAGAGGCTGAGGGCCAGGATTGACGAGCTGAAGGCCAGCATATTGGAGACCAAGCAGCAAAGGTAAGAGTGAAGGATAACATTGTTAGTGATGGGATAACTTGAAAGGTAAGGAGTGTGGTGTGGTTAGAGATAGCACTTTTAGTGATGGGATGGCGGAGTTTCATGAGTCCTATGTAGAGAAATTCCTGGTATTGAAACAGTTATGGTTATTGTGCAATGCCTGTCTCCAAAGGAACAAGAGATGGGAGTTTGAGAGAAGGATCATGGCGGAGGGAGGAAGGGATGAAGGTTACAATGACGTATCCAAAATGTTGAGCTACCAAAATATTGCATTTTGAGGCAGAAATTCTGTCATGGTGAGAAGTGATAAATGTACCACGCCATATTTTTATTGTTGTTTTTTCACCCAATTTGATGTTCTTGCAATTATCCTTTTAAATCCAGTTGGCTCCTCAATGTCAGCGGAATATTTCTAAGACTTTTACGAACAAGATTAGATGGTGTCACATCCTTGATTTGCTTTGCTTTACACATGTGCAACTGTGAAATGAGTTACTGATTGATGGCTGTTCACAGAAGTGCCATAAAAGAAGAGAGGTCATTAGCTCGCCAGCACAGTGAGAAGAAAGCATTTGACGAGGAGCTGCGCTACCTGGACAATCAGCACAAGAACTTGGAGCGGGAACTGGATGAAGAAGAACATGAGCTCTCCTGTGTAATAAGGTTAAAAGTGAGTGTACAGACTCTCCTTTTTGAAGAGGTCATTAGTGCTTGCAGTAGGGGAGATTTCCACTCAAAAGCCTTGGTTAATAATATATGGCCGTCTGGCTGGGTGTATACGAGGCTATTATTTACGAAAACATGTTGACAAAATTCATTCTGGAATAGGGTTAACCGCCCACTCTTAGCTTTCTGAAAATTTCTTTTTTAAGCTTACCTAGAACATGCTATTTTGATTTCGTCCTTTGTTTTCTAGTGGTGAGTATGATATGACTTGGGTTTACCCCGTGTTACACAGTCATATGAACTGTTGGGAATTACATTCATTTTTGTTTGTCTTTTGCAGCATTCGTCGTCAGGCAATATGAACCGGTCAGGTATTAGAAAGTCGATGAGAGAGGTGAAGTCGAGGGTTCAGGAGCGATTAAAGGTACTTGTTGGTTTTAACTACAGAGCATTATAACCATATCGTGTGAATAAACATTTATCAGCACTATAATAAAACACTAGATATTGCTGTAATAAGGTACTAGATTCTAGGCACCTGTTTTAACTTCCTTATTGAACATTGTACTGCATGATTGTAATGTCATGCAATTGGTTTTACTGGTGTTGCCTTGTTTTCATCGCACTTAATAATGGAATTGTATTTATTTTCCAACTTGGTTCAATGTTTGGGTTGCCCACTAAGTATTGTCTTGATACTTTGTTCTACCGTGTTGTGTAATTTGGTATTTTTAGTTTTTAATCAGACAAGTCCTGTACTCAGTTGAGTTCCTTTTTATTTACTTTTTGATTTCCATTTGTTGACTTTTATTATGATTTTGTTTACAGCGGTACAAAACCCGTCGAGTCACACTGGTCCAGGACTAGCCCATGTAATAATTTATTTGACTGTTTTATTAATTATTTATCCTCACACGCCTGTAGATCAGTGCAGATGATCCACTCAGCTTCATTGGCTTCCCACTGGGCACCGTGCGGTTGTTTCAGTTTAGCGGCCAATTTTCATTTTTACGCTTTTATGGTTTCACTGTTTTTCCAGTGCTTTTAACAAGAATGGCTTGATGACAACTTAGTAGATTCTGACATATTGTTTGACTGTGGCATACATTTGGCAAGAACTCTAACCATGCTTTTTTCACACTGTCTTAATTAAGAGAGATATTTAGAAGGTCGGTGTTTCAATACCAACAATTATGATAGTAAAGTTTTAACAAAGTAACGGAACTTAGACTGTGTGAAGGAAGTCGTCTGTCAGATCATTTTGCGGCATGATTGAGGTTGATGGTACTGACTTTGACTGACTTTTCATGCTTTTATTAATACAATCATCTTTTGCAGCTGCATTGATCTATACTCTTATTAAAGGCTTTAAGTTGCATACTTTAAAATTTCTGTAATTTAATTCTCAGCATGGCAAACTTGTGAAACTTAATTCATTCATTTGTGAAACATATTAAGGAGCACCAACTAAACGCGTCATCATTATCAATCTCAATACAGTATCTACCAACGCACAATGTGTTGAGATATCACGGACATTCACAGCAATGTTAGAATAATTTGAAGGATGAAATTTGTCAATTTGGACAATTAATTTTGTCCCACGTAGGTGAGGTTTTACTGTATTGATTTTATTGTGTTTACAACAAAGCAGGGTATTCTCGGAGGTATGCTTGTGTAACATTAATTAGAACTTTAAGGCATGTTTATCGCAATCAGTGCTTACTACTTCTAAAGCCCTAGAACAGTTACTTAGCTCACTATCTCATCTCTGGCACTCCCGCTCATCTGTTCACTGTTTATACACATTCCAGGGTTTTTATATGCCATTCTTGCAACCTCACGATGACTAGGTAAATGGAAACTGTGGTGTTGGTGTTTGGTGTTGGGTTGTTGTTGCTTTTACGTGTACTGGCTTGCTGACTGTTTCCATGGAAACAGAATGTTGTTGTTGGTGCACATGAGTTTGACAGAGTGTGGGTTGGATTTTCCATGTTGTGGTTAATGCTATCGCACTCCGAGTTGTGTCTGGTTTTCTTTTCTAATTATGTGAATTATGTGACTTCATAAATGGAATAGACCCATCATTCTCAAAGTAACTATTTAATGTCTTTCACAATAAAGGAGCAATGCATTGCGTATTGCACGTTTTGTTGATTATTTGTCAAAAACTATCAAATAAATATATGGGTGCTTTTCAGAAAACTTAACTTCAATCAGTTTCTATGGTGATAATATCTGAACCAATTTGAAATTGTCGTATCTCTATGTAAGGTCTGTGTGTGGACTCTTGAAAGTATGTGAAGTTTGTGAAGTCACATGATTTGTGGCAGCCAAGATAATTTTCGCAGCACAGCACTTGCATCAATATAACGTACTGTTGTCTCCTGCACGCATTCGCTGATCTTGAACCATCACACTACAAAGTGCGTTTTACGTTATGTATTTAATTGTAGTATTAAAGTTATATAATTGATCACTGTTCCAACTATGAAAAATGGCCAATAAAAACATTGTATTTTATTAAACCAAAAAGTAACACTGCACACTTCATTCCAACCACAGTATGACAAGTAGTGTTAACTAGCCTAATGTTTGGTAACTTGATTTTCTGGGGCACATTGTAAAATTAAACCTTTTCTGTGAACTTTTGTCTCAGAGTAATAGTCATATTTTTAAGAGTGTGCTCAATATAGCTTCAATCTTTGCCCAAAACATCACCTGTAATTGTGATTTGAAACTTCTTAACTTGTGTTTCACTATTTCCAAGTTCAGTACTTCAGCAACTGTCAGACAATGCTTTGAGAAATTGCAGGAATTAATAACTTAAATGCTAGAAAATTTGGAATTCAATGATGAAAAAAGACTGTTTCTTTATGGTGGTATTCTTTTTCTGAAATTGATGAGATTTGATTGTAGGTTAGATGAAGTTGTTCTTTATATTTCACAATCACGGATTTTAGCAGTGAGAATAATCCATATCTGAGTTACATCCGCAACAGCATTCAAATAAGTGAAGTTGTTTCAATTAATCTAGCTTCATCAACATTATGTCAAAAACTTGAATGAAATTAGATGAAAAATAACACTTATAAATCATTTGAAAATCGGGAAAATGTTTGCTTCAAGATTTTTGAGTTTCAACATGAAAAAATTATTGTGTACTACCATATCTTGTTCACTTTTTGCACCTGAGTGGGCAATGTGTGATGTATCGTAAACGTTTACATGTCTGTCATGAAGCAGAAGGAGCATTTTTGTTTCAGTTATTGTGTATTGTCATTTAGCATCTGCAAACTGTTATAATTTAATAATCTTTGTTTTGTGTTTTCAGCAATTTGAGGATCTCTCTCAACAACCATTCGACGCAGGTTCTGTCGAGTTCGAATTGGATGACATTTAGATTTTCCTGAAGAACTCCTGCGATTTTTTTCCCAAGCCTGTGGAAATTTAAAGGTTTTTGTCTTCGAGTGCAGGTGACAAGTGTTGATGTGCTGTTATGAAGCTGACATGAAGACTTTGGAAGTTATGGGGAGTTAGCTTCCACTCCTAATCAACAGCAATCACCATGGAAACATTGCAATTGCTTTTTTGAGACTTCTGCTGAATCTTTCATGTAGTGCGATTGCTTCTTGGCTCTAAATCAATGTCAGTTATGAAAAAGTTAATAAGTCAAAGTGAGATTTTTTTTTCATGTGACTTTGGTAATCCATTGCGTTGGATTGTTGAGTGACTGTAAAACAAAACACTCATTTATAGATTATTTAAAGAATGTACACTTGACGAAATGTGTCGTTAATTTTTAAACTGTGAAATTGTGAAGATCAAGAGGGAAGACGGGAATTTTGAACTATTTTTTTTTCTTTTGAAGGAACAATTTGTTGTGACAAATTTACTGCCAACGCTGTGCCATATTGTTTTCTTTTATAATTTTAATTTGTTAAAAGTTTGTAATTTTGTTTGAATCACTGTTGGTTAATCAGCAGACTAAATGTTAGAGTGATTTAAAAGAATTTTATGGAAGAAGACTGACAAGTGTTTGATGGTGCATTTCGCTACAAAACAAAAATCGCATTAGACCTTTTGCTCTCATAAAATTGTTCTCATAATATTCCCTACCGTGATAGAATTTTATTTCCGTTACAAACAAAAACATCTCAATCGTCAGCAAAATTGCAATTTGAAAATGGCGCGTGTATGCTTTGGGACTTGAGATGGTAACTAAAATGTTATCCTGTCATGGTAAGGAATATTATGAGAATGATTTTTCTGAGTAAAAGGCCTAATTTTGTTTCGATTTTTAGCCTTTTAAACAATGTGAAATGTAGCTTTAAGAACACTTAGTGAAAAGTGTATTGTGTTATGTCACCATCATGTAGTGCAGTAAAGTCTTTCCAGTTCACAACACTGGTGGACAAGAGAAATTTTATTATCACATTTTTGTCTTAAAATTGATGCTTTAACATTTTGAAGCTCTGCACTTTGGCGACCATCAGACACCACCTTGAAAAAGAGAGCTTTCGCAACAGTGTCAGAATTTCTTGAAAATGAAAAAGCATTGATTTTGGCTGGTGGTTATTGTCCGAAACTCAGTGAGATTTTATCGACATGTTTTCTGTGATTCATACATTCACTGAAAGGAATTATGACAAATTGGTGTTCCCATGTTAAATTGCAAGTGTTATTCCCCAATATTCAAAATATTGGATTTAAAAGACAGTAAGTTTAAGTTAAACTCTATTTCTGGTGTCTCTTGGTGTTGAAAAATAGTACGTACTTGGTTTTTTTATTGAAACCAGTAAATTTGTCATGTTAGCACTATTCTTCCTGAATGTTGGTGTATCAATGTTGAACTTTGTAAAGACGTGACTGTTCTGAAGTGGTTTTATTGTAAAGAATGTTACATGTTCAACAAAATAGTAAAATTACTTGGTCCTGGGATTAGGTGATTAGGTCAAACAAAATAGCTTAATTGGTTCTGGTCTGTGATTAGGTCAAAGGAAATAGCTTACGGGGCCATCCTGGATTACACGGTGATAGAACTCTCCTTTGTCCCGGAGATAAGAAGTGCATGACCTTATTTTGGAAATCAGGCACATTTTCGTGTCTCTCATTGATGTCCGGAAGCCAAAGAATTTCAACATCACTCATCCACGGATATTTGTCCAGTTATTCAAACTTTCTCAAATTGGAGTTGCAGCACACAGTACAGCAGAAATACTTCATTGGCATTAGAAGGACGAATAGAGTAATGCAACTGAGAAAAACTTATAAAGAATAAGACCACAGCAAATAACGTGAAGCTCCAGTGGCACGAAAATGCAGCGAATTTGCCAGGCGGGTGTGGGTAAATACAGCAGGATTCGAGTGTCGGTGTTTAATCCGGGACAGCCTTATTGGTTCTGCCCTGTGTCCTACTAATTTTACGCCTGCTACACTTCTAGCAATTTTTTATTTAAGCTATCACAAATTCTGGGTATTTTTAATGAAATAGTTTGAGAAGCCAACAACAATTGCATTTTTCATGATCTTTATTGATTAAGAACAGGTTTGGAAGGGCAAGTGATGCAACCAGCCTCCCTCCACTCTATGTCAGCTCATATCAGGCGACTTAAAAATGTTCAACAAAAATACCGCGGCTTCTTTTCTCAAGAAGTAGACCAGATCCAATTATGTATTTTAGGCCTTACTTGTTTATATTTCCATCAGCTGTAAACAATGGTTTCAAGTGGCTACGAACCCAGGTTACATCTAGGAAGCAAAGCTTGGCTTTAGGCCACTTACTGCTATAAAGTTGATCTCAACTTGTTCTTTATTCAAATGAGAAGTGATTTCTGGGTTTGGAAGAAACTAAAAGTTATGTATTCCTTGATGCTATTCTCATTTAATCACTGTGACAAGACCACTTATGAGGCCTGGTCTTGTGAGGAGACCACTTATGAGGCCTGGTCTTGTGACGAGACCACTTATGAGGCCTGGTCTTGTGTCAAGACCACTTATGAGGCCTGGGCCCGGTCTCCAATCTTTTTACTCGAAATGGAACTCGAAATTAGGTTTGACATTTTCTACTCTACTTTTGGGCGAACTCAACATAAGTGTCTATTATTCTATGCTCGAGTACACAATAACTTACGTAGATAATTTATTGCCCTTACTTCACAGTTTGTAAACCCAATATTAAAGCAATAAGT